>JAEUBB010000455.1:2038-20296 GCA_018257885.1 Parmelia sp. 050094
TTATTTATTATTAAGTTTTAAAGATTATTTTATCTTTCTCTATATAAATATTACTTAAATATAGTTATATAATTATCTTTATAAATAATATTAATTAAGTAATTTTTAATCTTCTTATTATTCTATTAATAATTATAATAGATATCTTAAAAATATTTAATTTTATTCTTATATATAATCTTTTTAATATAATTTTTAATAATCTTAATTATTTTTAATACGACTCTAAACTATAATATCTAGTTATATAAGTAATTAATAATAAGAATATAATACTTATAAATATAAGTCTAATTAATTTATATAATATAAGTCTTAATCTATAAGATCTATTAAATATTTATAGAAATATCTAAAAAGACTATATTATTATAGTTATACTAAAGATTTAGAGTAATAATAAAAATTTATATACTAGTTACTAAAATCTAGATAAAATTATTTAAGTTATTAAANATAGTAATATTTTAATTACGCTATTTATACTTTATATAAATTATTATAATATTAAACTTTATAATTATAATTAAAATCTTAATTAATTATTATATTAAAGATTAATTATAAAAGACGATTATCTTATATAAGTTATTATTATAGATAAAGTATATTAAAAAGTAGAGATATATTAGCTTTATTAACTTTTAATAAATATAAAAGTCTATAAATAGTTAATCTATATAAATAAATATATTAAAATTAATATATATAGCTTTTTAAAAATAAGTTATATTATAATCTTTATAAAAGTAATAAAACTTTTTAATAATAATAAGCTTAGTATTATTATCACTAATCTTAAATAAGTTACTACTAATAATAATAAGATAGAGACGTTAATAATAAGTTATATTTTATTAATTAAGCTTATTATTATTATTATTATTACTAAGATTTCGAATATATATTATATAATTTTAAATATAGTTCGCGAGCTTTAAGATTCTTATTTTTAGCTTAATAATTAATTAGATTATTAAAGAAATATTCGCTTTAATTTAAATCTTATCTTAATAAATTATTATTAGAGTAGTCGCGATTTACTTAATCTATATAAGTATTAATATAAAGAGAATAAATTTATTAGTAAGCGATATAATTAAATATTTTATATTATTAGTATTAAAAGAGATCTAGATAAGATATATTATAAGATTTATAAGTTATAGATATTAATTAATATTATTTATAAATAAGTTCTAACTTACTAATTTATTTTTAATTATTTTATAATCTTTAAATATTAATATTATCGATTTAAGCGTTTTCTATTTATTATTTTAGAAGAGACTTAAGAGATTTACTAAGTTAATTAAGTAATTAATTATAGAAGTCGCTATAAATAGAAACTTTATTAACGCGATTAAATCTTTTATAAATTAATAGATTAATATTTAAATACTCTTAATTTTCTAAAACTTATTAAGTAGAAGTATATTAAAGATATTAAAATAATAATTATATACTTAATTAAGTAGCTTCTTTAAATATTCTATCTTATTATATTATAAATTATTATTTTTCTAATTTAATCTCTCTTTATAAAGCTTTATAAAAAGATTTTAACTCTTAAATTTTTTATACTTATTATTTTAGTATATATTATAACGACTCTATATCGTATAGCTAATTAGAATAATATATTAAAATGTCTTTAATCTGAAGAATAAGAATATAAGATAATTTAAAAGATTAATAATTAAGATATTAAGATAAGCGCTTTTATCGCTTTACTTAATTTTCTTAAATAAGCTATAGAATTATTTAAGTTTAAATAAAAAAAAGTAGCGTATTATCTTATTCTTTTATATTATTAATCTTTAAAAGAAAGCTATAATAATAATAATCTTATACTCTTTCTTTATAATATTTATATATAGAGTTTAAACTTAAGTTACTTTAATTTTAATATTTATTTAATAATATTTATAAACTTTAGCGACTTTTTTTTTATTATAATTTAAATTAAAATTTTATAATTTATTTTTTATCTTTTATAATTTATTTTCTAAATTTTATAATTTATTTTCTATATTTTATAATTTTAATACTAGTATACTATTATCTTACTTATTATTATTATACTTATTATTATTCGCGAATAATTATATATTCTTAGATAGTAAGTTAGAAATAATAATATTTAAATTATTATTATCTATAAATAATTATATATTTTTAGATAACGAGTTAGAAGTAGCGATATTTAGATTATTATTATCTATAAATAATTATATATCTTTAGATAACTAGATAGATATATTATTATTAGAATTATTATTATTTATAAATAATAATTATATAGAAATTTAGATAAAGATAGTAATATTTATCTTATTATTATTTATAAAGAATATTAAATTATTAAAGAATTAAGAGAATTACGAAGTCTTCTTATACTTTAAATAAATAATAAAAAAGTAGTATAGAATAAAAATAAGAGTAAAGATTATTTTATTTAACTTTATATTATTATTATATATATTCTTACTTAGCTTAATATAGACTATCTTTAGAAACTAGATTAAAATAATAACTTAATATAATTTAAGCTTCTAAAACTTTTTTAGTTTATTAAGCTAAATTCGTAAATAGTAGTTAATAGTAGAAAAGTTAAAATTAAGATTAAAAAGTATATAAAATTTTTTATAACTTAATATTATAATATTAATACTATTTATATAATTATAAAGATTTTAGAAAGTCTTATAATTATTATTTCTAATTTATATTAAATTTCTTAATATATTCTTTAAAATAGCGACTTTATAAATTAAATTTAGTATAATTTTTTAAATATCTTATATATTTCTCTTAAAAGTATATTTAGCGTCGATAATTATATCTATAATAATAGAAATAATAATAATATATTATCTAATATAGAATAAAGTACTATTACGCTCTATATTATATTATTAATAGTAGTTATTATACTTATTATACTTATTTATAATTAGTTTTAAAGAAATCTTTTTTATATTATATTTATATTAGATTTATCTTTATATTTAATTTTTTTAATTATATTATAGAATATCTTTATTTTTTCTTTCTTATACTTTTATAATTTATAGCGACTTTTATTCTTTTATTTTAATTTAATTATATCTTACTTTTTATCTTTTATCGCGAGTTATTATTATTTTATAATATATATAATAAATTTTATATTAAGACTAATATTCTCTATAGTTTATAAAGATTAATTATTATTTATAAATAATAAATTCTTATTCGCGTTTTAATTAAGATTATAAAGTTAAAGTTATTATATTTAATTATTTTACTTTTTACTAAATATAGAGTTAATCTTTTATATAGTATTATTCTTTTATACTAGTATTCTAAAGAATAGTAGAGCTTAATATTAATCTTTATAATAATATTTATAAAACTATAATATATTAAATATAATACTTCTTTAGTATAACTTTAAAAATAATTTAAAAAGATCTTATATTATAATAATAAATAATATAGTAAGTTAAGTACTCTATAAAATCTTTAACTTTAAAAGTATAATTATATTTATTTAGAGTTATTTCTTATTTAAGAAATTATTTAATATCTTAAAGATATTCTTTATATAAACTTATATTTTCTTTAATCTATTTTTAGTTCTAAACTTATTTACTTTAGTATTAAAAAAGTATTTAAAAAATAATTATAACTTTTTAAATTCTTTAATAATAATTAATTAATTAATTTACTTTAGTTTAAAATACTTATAAAGTCTCCGCTTAGCTTATTATACTTTCTTAGTATTAAAAAGAAATATATAATTTAGATTAAACTTTAGCGCTAGTTAATTAAGATAAATATATTATATAAAAGTTAAATTAAGATTAAACTTTATAATCTTCTATTTTACTAGTATTATTAAAGTATTAATTAAGATTTTCTTAATCTTTAACTTTATTAATATAGTTAGCGTATCGACTACGCTTTTTTTATTCTTATAAAGTAATATAACGCTAACTATAATCTAGAAGAAAGTTAGCTAGTAGTTTTAAGTATATATAGTTTATAAATAATATATATTAATATCTAAATAAAGTTTTCTAATTAAGAGAATATCTAGATATATATTAAAAGATAATTTAGAATAAATATTATCTATAAATAATAATTATTAAGATCTAAATCTACTTTACTTATAAAGAAGAGATTTAAATAATTATTAGTAAGCGATTTTAAATATATAATATTTATAGATAATATATATTAATATTTAAATAAATTTTCTATATAGAAAAGAGATCTAGATAATTATTAATAGATAATTTAAGATAATTATTATTTATAAATAAGACGCGCTTAGATTTAAATCTAGAAATAAGATTTTACTTACTTTAAAATTATTAGTTTTTTATTTAAAAATTAGTTAAAAGTTAAAAATATAAGTTTATATATTATCTACTAGTAATAATAAGTACTATTTAAGTACTAAAAGTAATAAAAGAAGAATATAAATAAGATAAATAATATAAAAAAAGAAAGAATTAAAAGAGTTAAAAATAAATTAAAATTTAAAAATAAGAATACGCTAAAAAGGCGCTAGCGCGTTTATTTATTATTAATTTTTATTAGCTTAATATAATCTTATTTATAAATAATATCTAATTAATAAGAGAAGAAGAGAATATTAAAAGTAAAAAAGAAATATAAATATAAAAGATAATATAGAAGAATAAAGAATTAAAAGTTATAAATATATTAAAAAAGTATTAATACGCGAATTTATATTTATTCTCTTAATATAATTTTATTTATAAATAATATTTAGCTAATAGAGATTATATTAATAGAGATTATACTAATAGAGATTATACTATAATAAGTTAATAGCTATAATAATTATTTCTAAACTATTAATATTAATTTAAGAGTATTAATAATATTAATTTAAAAGAAATCTATAATATTACGATAAATCTATAAATATAAAGAGTATAACTAAGTTAGAATTATCTTAATCTAAAAAATATAAATTTTATATTATAAAAAATAAGCTAATTAATAACTACTTACTATATATCGTTTATAAATAATATAGAGTTAGCGAGTAAATATTATTTATAAATAATATAAAGTTAGTAAGTAAATATTATTTATAGATAATATATAATAGTTTATTAATATTAGCGAATATATTACTTTAGAATATAAGTAATACTATCGCCTAGTATAAATACTTAGTCTTAATAATATTCTTTATAGACGTAATAGCTAGAGATATTAAGATTATTATATTACTTAATATCTATAGATTCTATATAAATTTCTCGTTATAATTATATATATTACTAGAGTTAAAATAGTTATTTAGATCTATAGATAAGAAGTCTAATAAATAGATATATAATTTTAAGAGTATAAGAATATTAATATATATAGCTTCGTATTAAATATAATTTAGATTATTCTAAATAGAGTTATAAAAAGTACTATAAATAAAGAGAAGCTAAAGTAAATATTATATATTATAAATATATAATATAATATTTTAATCTATTTAATTCTTAAAGCTCTTTATCTAACTTATATTAATAATTATCTCTATATAAGTAAGTAGAAGCCTATAACGAATACTTAATAAAATATTATTTATTAGTTAGTCGCGATAACTACTAGCCGAAAAGATATAGAAAGATATAGAATATTATCTTTATATATCGTATTACGATACGATATAAAACGAGGCCCTTAAATTCTATACTCTATAAAATAGTATAAAATATTAGTAATATAGTTCTATAATATAGAATATTAATAATATAATTCTATAATATAGAATAATTATAAAATATCTTATATTATTTTAAACTAAAATATTTTATATAGAGTAAAACTTAAAGAAATATTTTAACTTAGATTTATATTAATTAAAATTATTACTAGAAGTAATTCTTTATAAGCTTAACTTAATATTACTTATATAACTCTATAAGTAGAACTTAATATATATAAACTTAAGCTAAATTAATTATAATCTTATTATCTAGTATTTAATATAACTCTTCTATACTATACTATATATATTAACTTTTTTTTATTTTTCTCTTTTTTTTTTTTAAATATATCTAGAGTCTACTATATCTATTCTTCTTAATTATATTAGAATATATTAGTTATTTTTAGAGTTTTATATTCTTTCTCTAAATAGTTATATATTTATTATAAATTACTAAGAGATTAATATTTATTTTTAAGTATTAGATTTTATTTAATTCTAGAACGCTAATTACTTATCTTTAAATATATTAATAAGAAATATCTTTATTATCTTCTATAATACTTTTAATATTAATAATTAAATTCTAGCTCTCTCTTCGAGTTTACTAATATTATTTATAATTTTTTAAATAAGATATTAAAATAATAGTCGTTAATATAATAAATTAATACTTTTTTAATAATAATAAATCTCTTATATTATTATCGCTTAATAGTCTTAGTATAACGCTAGCTAGAATAATAATTAGAATTACTTATTCTCTAATTTATATCTTCTTTTAATATATATATTATTTATAGTATTTCTATTATATAGTATATAAGTAATACTTTTCTAAGTATAATAATAAGCTTTCTATATATTATAGTAAGTATTTAAGATATATTCGCTTATCTTCTTTTAAGTCTTAGATTATATAGCTCGTTATATAATTATTTTAATATATACTATAATCTAATAGTAAGTAAGAAGCGGTAAAGATAAGATATTAATAATATATAGATATAGAGAAGACTAAAAGAGATAAAAATATTAAGATTTAAATAATAATAAATAGATATAATAGAGAATAGATAAATAAAATATATAATCTTAAATTAATAAGAGAATAAGTTATAGTATATATTACTAATAGTTAAAATTACTTTTAACTTAGAATCTATATTAAAAATTTAATAGAATACGCTAAACTTACTTATTTTATCTATAAAAAGCTTAAAAGAAATACTCTAATTAAGAGTATTTAAAATTTACTTATTTAAGAAAATTTTATAATTAATTTTAATTATAATTCTAGTTAGTAGTCTTTAGAGTTAAGATTTATACTAAATTTTAAAGTTCTTTTACTAATAGATTCTTATATACTCTTTAATTATTTTTATATATTCTTTCTATATATATTCTTTTTATATATATATATATCTATTATTATACTTTATATATATCTAAAGTTAGAATTATCGCGTCTATATTAATTATTATAACTAGAGATATATTTATAGTATATTTCTAGAATATTAATAAGAGTTAATAGTCTTAATAAAGAAGCGAGCTCTAAAATATAAAAATAAGAATTTTATTCTAAATTTAAAGTCTCTATATTAACTTTTTTATAGCTTTAAAATAGAAGTAGTTTAAATCTAAGAAGTTACTATTATAAATCTTATAAAGAGACTTAATTAATCGCTCTATAAAATCTTAATTAAAGTATAAGATAATTAAAGACCTTAGTAAGAATATTAATAGTAAGTATATAAGAGTTAAAATTAAAATCTTTATTAAAAATAAAAAGATTATTAAAAATATTAAGAAGAGCGATATCGCTACTATTAAATATTATATTAAAAAATATTAATATAAGAACGTCTAGAAGAATATATTAATTAATAAGAGACTTATATAAAAGAATACTATATAAGATTAAATTATAAATAAAAGATAAGTTCTTATATAAGTTCTAATTATTATTCTAGTAAGCTTACTTTAAAGTAGAATAGTAGTAGATAAATATAATNATAATAATATCGTTATAAGATTAATTATATATATTAAGAATAATAGAAGTAAGATCTAAATAGATATTAATAAGATAAAAGTAAAGAATAATAAATAGATATTATTTAACTTTATTCTTAATTTAATATTAATCTTAAAAATAGATAATATTTTAATAGCTATCTAAGTACGAGATACTAAATAAGATTAGAAATAATATAATATAATTACTTTAAATATCTTAACGCTCGATTAATTAATACTTAGTAGATAGATTTAGTATACTTAAGTAGCTTATAACTAAGAGATTAATATATTTTATAGATATATTATAATATAGCGAAGAGCTATACGTAGTCTTATTTAAAAGATTAAATATTTAAATTAATATATTATTTTATATAACTACTTAAAGTATTTAAAGATTTAAATATATTTAATTTTAATTCTAGTTATTATTTTAATTATAGCTAATTCTTTTAAGAATAGAAAATCTCTCTAGATAATCTTTCTTCTTTATATAAATTCTTTAATTATTAAGAGAAGATTATATATTATAATATAATAAGTTATTTAAATTATAAATATCTTAAAATTATTTAGAGCGAGTTTTATAATCTATTAAAATCTACTAATTAATAAAATAACTACGATATTATTAGAAATAAATTTAAGCTTAATAGTAATATTATCGCTATAAAGATAATCTTTAATATAATTAATAAGAAGTTTAAAAGTATTTTATTTAATTTCTATTATTTATCTTTTTTTATAGATTATCTTTATCTTCTATTAAAGAATATAATATAATTTTTCTCTTAATTATAGCTAGAATAAGATAGTATTAGTTTAAATTATAAATATTTAAATTTTAATTATTATTCTATTAATCGCTACTTTACTACTCTATATTTTAACCTCTTATAAAATAATAAGTCTTAGTTATAATTATTTTACTATTTATTAATATCTTTCTACTATCTACTATAAAAATAGTTATAATAGAAGCGTTTAAATAGTTTATCTATATATAATCTTTAGACTAATTAAAGCGCTTAAAGTAAGTATATTTTTAGATAGAAGAGCTAAAATATAAATATCTATAATAAATATAAGTATTATTAATTTATTAGATAAATATATTTATAAAATATTTTAGCTATTTCTATCTCTCTTAATCTATTTAATAACTATCGAGACGTAATAAATTTATTATCTTCTAGTTTTTCTATCTTTATATTACTATTTCTTTCTATTTTAACGACTTTTAATTTTTAATTCTAAGGCTTAATATAATTTATCTATATAAGAAGATTATAAAATATTAATTCTTAAAATATACGATCGTATATAATAAAGCTATAAATATATAGATAAGTTAAATAATTTATTACGTTTATCTCGGCGGTTATCGAATATAGAGATTATAGTATATCTACTATTTATACGACTTACTTCTTATTAGCTATATCTAAAAATATCGAGAAAGAGTATTATATTATTAAGATAAAAGAAGTCTTTAAAATATTTATATAATTAATTCTTTAAAAATAAAACTATTAATAAAATTATTAAGACTCTTAAGTATTATTATAAGTAAATTATTCTTTTAATTTTATTTAAAAATCTATTATACTTTCTATTTCTTTTTAATCTAAATTAATTATCTCTATATTACGATATACGCTACGTTTTCTAGGTTCTATTTAATATATAATACTCTCTATTAAATCTAAATTAACTACCTTTAAACGGCGATTAAACTCTAGTACTAGCCTTATTAAGAAACTTTATACTATAAATAAAAAAATAGAAGCCCGATTAGAATAAAGTTTATATAAGAATTATAAATTATATTATAATAGTTAACTCTATCTATTAAAGAGTACTTCTAATCTTAAATAGTTTAATTAGCTCGAATATAATAATAAGAGATAAAATCTTATTATATAATAATTAGAGTTCTTATTATTATTATACTATATAGAGAGACTATAATATACTTTTATAATTTTATATTAAAGAACTAGTAATACTAGATAAAGAATTCTTAGTTATAATATTTTTTATATTTATTATATTATAATAATAGCTAGTATTATTTAGAATCTTCTATAATTTAAAAGAATTTCGCTTATTTTTTATTTTTTTTATATTTTTCTTCTATCTTATATTAATAGTAGAGCTCTAGCTAGAGTAGCTATATTTAGATTATACTAATAATATTTATAATTACGAGATCTTATTTAGTCTTTTAGATAACTTCTAAATAAAAGAATTCTCGTTCTTAACTATTAAAGCTTTTTAAGTAGAATTAAGAATAGCTAAATAAGTATTATTAAAAAGCTAATTAATTAAATTAGCTAGTACTTCTTAAGTATTACTTTTTAATTTTTTAAAGCGTATTTTTAATAATAGAATTTTAGAGTTTTTTAAGATCTATACATTATAATTAAAAATAGAAGATATAAGAGTAATCTTCTTTAATTTTATTTAATCTTTATAGATATAGCTAGTTTCTTAATCTCGCTATAATAAGATTAAGTTTAAAAATAATCTTACTTTAAAGCTTTCTTTTTAATAGACTAAAGATTTTTTTAAGAGAATAGAAGTTTAAAAATATACGCTAAAATAACTTTATAAGAGAATAAAAGTTTAAGAATATATAGTTCTATAAAATTATTATTATCTTTAGATTTTTTCTTATCTTTAGATTTTTTATAGTAAGGAATTAAAAATAGTTATTAAATTATTAAAGATTAGAAGATAATAGAAGAAAAGAAATAAAAATTAAGAATAATTAAGATTAAAATTATAAATCTTAAACTTCGCGTAGAGCTAAAATAGTACTTTATAATAATACTTTATAATAATTAAGTATAAATACTAATATTTTAATTACTTTAATAAATCTTAAAATTAATTATACTTCTTCTAATATCTTTAGCTATATCGCGATAGATAGAAATATTAATAGAAATATTCTAGTTAATACGTATCTATAGCTTCTTCTTTAATATTCTACTTTATATTTATATCTTATCTATTTAAAGGCTTAATAAATCTTATTATTAATTATACTTCTCTATTTATCTATAGACTTAATAAATCTTTTTATTAATTATACTTCTCTTCTTATTCTTAATTATATTAAAAATATCGCTATAGCTAGAAATATTATTAAAAATATTCTTAAAACTATAGAAGTCGAAATTAGAGCTAATCTTAATAGACTTTAAAATTAAGTTTAAGTTAGTAACTCTTAAACTTTAATAATCTAGCTTATATCTTAGTTTAAAAATTAAGAAATAGATCTTTATAATCTTAATATATCTCTAATTCTTTTTCTACGCTTAGACTTTAACTTCTTAAATAGAGTAATACGTAAATTTAATCTTTTAATTCTTTTTTTATACTTAAATTTCAGTTTTTTAGATAAAGTAATATATAAATTTAATCTTCTAATTTCTTTTCTAAATTTAGATTTATTTTTTTTATATATTAAATCTTAAGCTATTAAGCTTTTAAATATATTTATCTTTTTAAAGATTTAAATATTCTAGAGCGATATCTAAATTTAATATTCTTATTCTTTTTTTATACTTAAATCTTAGCTTTCTACGTAAAGTAATATTTAAAAAGAATATCTAAATTTAAGAAGATAAAGCTTATATATTAAAATTAAATTTTAAAAGAGAATATTAATATATTAGATTTAACTTTATATAGTTTAAGTAACTACGACTTTATAATCGCAGTAATAACGTATATTATATTAAGTAATAATCTTATTTTTTATCTTATTAATTACTAAAGATATATCTCTTTATTCTCTTATATTATAAGTATATCTTTTAGAGTTTCGCTATTATTCTTATATTCTATTTATAGTATTAGTCTATATAATTAAAGCTAAATAGCGAATAGTAGATTTATAAATTACTATAACTAGAAATATTAGTAGAAATATAAAGCTTATAGATTAAAATTAAATTTTAAAAGATAAAGCTAATATAATATAATTAATCTATTTCTAAAAAGTAAAAGTAAGTAGTAAATAATAGATTTATAAAAAGCTTATAAATATAAATTAAATTTAGAATAATAAAGTTTATATATTAAATTTAAAGTTTCTATTTACTAGATTTATTTAGTACTCTTTTAATACTCTATTTTTATTAGTTTTTAATTTTCTACTCGATAACTAATTTCTAATTATTAGCTCTAATTATATAGTAAGTTATCGAGATTCTTTATAATACTATAATAGTAGTTCTACTTTATTTTTCTTCTTTAAATTTTAAGTAATAATTAAGATATCTAATTATTTTATCTTTTATAACTTCGATATAAGACTTTTTTATTTAGAAGTCTATTTTTTTTATTCTCTTTTTCTTCTAATTAATTTAAGCTTTAACTAAATTTTTATAGCGCTTCTTCTAAAGATACTTAATTATCTTATCTTTTATAACTTCGTTAGTAAGAAAATTACTAAAGAGAGATAAAAAAAGAGAAGTAAAGATTATATTTATCTATAAATATATCTAAAAATAGCTTTCGTAACCTAAATATATAGTTTAAAGTCTTTTATTAAATAAAATAGAATAGCTAGAAAGTAATTCTAATAATATCTAAAGATATTTAATATATATTTATAGATTATAAGTAATATTAATAGACTAAATAAAAGATATAAAATTTTTAATATTTTTTCTTTTTTTTTAGTTACTATTTTAATAGATTTATCTTATTTTTTATTAATTATTATCTCTATTTAGAGTAATTAAGTATAGTTATTAAATCTTCTCTAATAAAATCTATATCGAAGTTCTTTAATAAAATCTATTTCGAAGTTCTCTAATAAAATCTATCTTAAAGTTCTTTAATAAAATCTATTTTAAAGTTCTTTAATAAAGTCTATAATTAAAGTAAATTCTAGTTATTATTCTATCTATTAAAAGCTTTAATACTACTTATAAGCTTATATTTCTTTAATTAAACTTTTCTAAATTCTCTAAATTATTTTTTCGAGTTTTAGAGAATTAATTTTATACTTTACTTTTTATTTATAAAAAGAAAACTAAATTTATATATAATAAACTATAAGCTTTTTATAAAATAAATTTATTATTATTTATTTTATTAAAAAGAAAGATTATATATAATAAAAAGTAATCTACGAGCTTCTTACTACTCTTTAGAGCTAAGAGAGATATATATAAATATATCTAAAGAGTTTTCTAGAGTATTTACTAAATTCGAGCTTAAAAATAAAGAAAGAAAATAGAGAATAAAGATAAAATCTAAGATTCTAATAAAATTAAAATATAAATTACTAATTATTAAGTAAGATATTTATATATCTTATTTATACTACTACTTCTTATAAATATAGTTTAAAAGTATTACTCTTAGTATATAATTTATACTTTAAAGCTAATAAAAGAATAGAGATAAGTCTTACTTATAGCGTTTAAAAAAGAATAAGTATTTATTTAATTCTAGATCTTACTAAGCTATATAGCTTTAATAAATAGCGGTTTATCTTTATTTTAATATATTAAAAGTTAAGTATCTTAAGTAGTACAGCGTTTAAAAAAGATAAATATAAAAAAGTTAATAAGATATACTCTTAATTAGAAAAGATAGATATAAAAGAGAATTAAGTTAAAGACTAAGTTTTTAATTAAAAAAAAGTAGAATACTTATTACTAAATAAGATATTCTTATATTCTCTTTATAGTATTAATCGTTATTACTAGATATAAGTAGTAAGTAGTAGATTTATATTATTAAAGTCTCTATCTATATTTAATATATAAATACCTATATTAATAATTCTCTATTAATAATTATAAATTAATAAGTATATAGAATAAAGAGAAAAGTTTATATTACTTTTTTAAAGTAAGTTTAAAAGTTAAAAATATTTATTATAAATATAATATTTTCTTATTATATAAATTCTAGTAATTATTCTATTTAGTATAGCTTTATATTAACTTAGATTTTAATAATTAGTAAATTCTAGTTATTATTCTATTTATAATATATTTAAAAAAGCTTAAATTAGATATAAGTAAATTCTATTTATAATTCTATCTATTATAAATCTACTATTTAATTATTTTTAATTAAGATTTAAGTCTATCTATAGCTTTTAAAATAGCTATATATTCTTCTTCTATAAAGTTTATCTTTTTATATAAAAAGTTAATAACTATATCGCTACTTATCTATTAATATTATTATTATTAGTAAAAGATAAAATACTTACTATTAAGTTTTAAAATAAGTATAGTCTTAATAATTTCTTAAAGTACTTTTAAAGCTAATCTCTAAATTTAAAAATAATTAAATTCTATACTATTAAGAATCTCTCTTACTATTTAACTAAATATTAGTTAAAATAGAATTAAATTTATTATTTTTTATATTTAATAAATCTCTATTAGCGCGTAATTTAAATTATTATACTTAGTAATTTTTTTTTAATTATATATAATTTAAACTTACTTTTTTTTCTTATAGCGCGTAATTCTTTAAATATCTTAAACTTTTTAATCTTTTTAATTCTAACTTTTTATCTTTTACTAATTAACTTTTTAATATTAACTCTAGTTTTTTATTTTTTACTAAGTAACTTTCTACTATAGAAAGTTATAACGAGAGTAACTATAAATAAATTCTTAATATCTAATTTATTTAGAAAATATTATTAAACTATATAATAAACTAAATATTTTTATTAATCTAAAATTCTAGTCTATTAATTAATTATAATTAGAGATTTATATACTAGTTCTAAATTAATAAAGAAGTAAAGTCTTTTAAAGAAATAATTACTATACTAAAAGAAGCTATAATTATAATACTTAAAAGTAATAAAAGAATTTACTAAAAAATCTTATTTTAAGACTATTTAGAAAGAAGTAGTAACTTTAAAATAATAATTAAAATACTTATTAAAATAGAGATTAAAGCTTTTATTATTAATATATTATTTTTAATTATAACTAGTCCGCGTTAGAAGAAAACTTAGCGCTATATTATTAACTTTTTATTTTTAGTTTATTAGATCTCTTCTATATACTATTATATATATCTCTTCTATATAATATATAATTCTTAAAGCTATATATTAAAATAATCTCTTTTAATAATATTATATTAAATAAAGACTAATTAATCTATTATAGCTTTAATTAATAGACGCTCTAAAAATATTAAGTTAATTAAGATAGAAAACTTATATTAAAAGAAGTATTAAGACTTAAGCGTATAGTTCTAGCGCTATAGAAACGCTATAGAAACTTATATAGTACTATTAAAATCTTTATATTTTAATCTCTTAATAATATTAATAATATAGAAGCTTAAAACTAAACTCTATATAAAATTAAGATCTTTATATATTTAATTATTTAGCGCTATAAAAGTTTATATTAATTTATTATTAAGTCTTCTAATACTATAGAAGTTTATATTACTTAATAATTAATACTCTCTTTTTTATAAAAGTTTATAATAATAAATAGTTAAACTATTAATTATTATAAAAATTTATAATATTTAGATCTTTTTTTACTACGAAAGTTTATAATTAGTAAATAACGACTATAAATTTAATAGAAAGCGCTTAAGAAAGCTAAATATACTATATTAATAAGCTTATATATATAATAGAGTATTAGAATACTAGCTAAAATTATTTAAAGATTTCTTAAATAAAAATAATTAAAACTAAATATAAATATAATTTCTATTAAAAGATTCTATTAAAAGATTCTATATTTATTTATATTTCTTATATTTATACTTCTTAACTATTATTCTTTTTTTAACTAATTCTCGCTTATCTTTATCTCTTTTTAATAATTATTAATTTTAAGATATTATCTAGTTTTACTCTTAAAGAAGAAGCTTTATTAGATTTTAATTAAAATACTATTCTTACTATTACTATATCGTTTAGTATAAGAGGTAAGAATAAAGCTAGCTATATCTTTAACTTTAATAAAAAGATAGAATAATTTAAATAATAGAATAAAATATTATAAATAATTTAAAATACTATTAAGCTTAATAATACTTAATAAAGTATAATTTAGAGATCTTTAATAAGAAAGATTATAAGATAGAAATATTTTTATAAATATACTCTTTATAATATAAGAGAGCTATATATTATATATATTTATTATAGCGAAGTCTATATTTATCTAGTACTTAAATATAATATAACTAAGATAAAGTTATATCTTTAATTAAAAATATATTATAGATAATTAAATCTAAGCTTTCTATAATAGATAATAATTATTAATAAATATTAAAATTAAGTATATTTAAATCTTATACTATTCTAATATTAAATAATTAGAATTATAATTAGAACTAATATTTAATCTTTTTTAGAAAAGAGCTCTATAAGATAGTAGAGTAATATTAAATAATTAATTTCTTAAATTAAAAGACTTTCTTAAATAGTTTTATTAATAGATTATAGTTACTAGTTAGATCTTTACTATTAATAAATATATTAAGATATTATAACTCTATTATTATTATAATTTATCTATTAAGCTACTCTCTAAATCTATAATTAAGAATTAGTTAATAGCTAAGATTAATAAAATTAAAAAGAGTCTTCTATAAAATCTACTCTAGAATAATACTAAGATATCTTTAATATTAGATTTATAGTTAATTAATAATTATTAATTTTATCTAGTAATTCTAGTATTCTATATTAATATTAACTAAAGATAATATAAGAAACTTCTTAGATTTAAGTATATAAAAGATAAATACTTTAGTAAAAAATATATAAATATTTTAAATCTAATTCTTATCTTATACGATATTAAATAGCGACTTCTAGTTATAATAACTAATAATATAAAGAATAATAAAATAATATTCTATAAATTAATAGAGTATCTTCTATATATTAATATCTTTAATATACTTAAGATAAGAGAAGTTCTTAATAATTTTAAGAATTATAAGAATTATCTTTATTATATTCTATATATAGCGTATATAATTTAACTATTTCTAAAGAAGCTTCTTAATAAGATTTATATTAATCTAACTAATTAGAAACTTTAAAAGAATTAAAAGAATAATAAAAAAATAAAGAAACTTAAAGAAGTAAAAAGAGAATTATTAATAATTTTTATAAAAATATAAGAATTTTAAATATCTTTCTAATTAACTATTTATTAATTCTTTTAGATTCAAAAAACTACCGTCTATCTAAACGCTAGCGATTAGTATAAGATAACTTTTTTTAAAATTTAATTAATATATCTTTATAAAGCTAATTACTTAATTAAGCAGTATTAACTATTTAATAAAAAGAAGTTAATTTAATAAAAGTATACTTTAAAACTTTTTTAAGATATCTAAATTCGCTAAAACTTAATATATTATATACTAATATAAGCTTATCTACTTTAATATAATATTAATAAGTATTTCGATTCTAACTCTAATAACTATCTTAAACTCTTTATCTTTAAGTAATTATAAGTTATATATTTAATTAAGTTTATAAAGCCTTTCTACGTCTTTATAAAGCTAATAAGTTAAGAAAAGAATATAATAATTTATTATATTTTTAATATCTATAATAAACTATTTAATTATATTAAGAAAGAAATAAAGAAGTTATAATATAAGTAAACTTTATAGAAGAAAATACTTCTAAATAATCTTAAAATAATTAATAAGAAGTTAGATATATACTACTTAAAGATTTAGTTAAAAGTAGAGTTTTTTTTTAAAATAATAATAATTCTATATTTAAGTTATAATAATATAACTCTTAAAGAAAAGAATTAAAAGATTAAATCTAGCTAAATATTATAAATAGATATATACTAGAATACGTTAGAAGATATATATAAAAGCTATTAAAATCTTAATATTAGTAGTTAAATTTAGAGAGTTACGCGAATAAGAAATTATATTAAGATACTTAATAATACTTTTAATAATACTTTAATAGAATTAGAAGTAGAAGATAATTAATTAATATAGTATAAAATAAATAATAAATATTTTAATTATTATTCTAATTATTACTTAGTTTTTAACTTTAATAAAATACTTTTTACTTATTTATAAAAAAAGCTAATTCTCGAGTAATAGAAAGCGCTAAAGCTCTAAATTTCTTTAATAGCTTATATAGCTTATAATATCTTAACTATAACTAAAGAATCTATTTTATATAAGCGAGTCTTCTTAATAGCTAAAAGATATTATAGAAATTAGAAGTACTACGCGCTCGTAATCTTTCGCGCTTAAATAATAGTACTATACGCGGAACGTTAATAGAATTAAAATAAATAAACTAGACTTAATTTAAAGATAAATATAAGTTTATTACTTAAATTAAAAGAAGCTAATTATAAAATTTAATTATATTAAGAATTTAATAAAGCTATCGCTAATTATATTAGTAAGAGTAGTAATAATAATTATAATAATAATAATAATAATAATAATAATAATAA
>JAEUBB010000457.1:0-11038 GCA_018257885.1 Parmelia sp. 050094
TTCGCTGTCGATGGGGTTGGAGGGGAGGCCGTTGTGGTAGACTTGTGGGCGGCGGGGGAGGAGGAGGGGCGTAAGGATTGTTGTGAGTAGGAGGAAGAGGTGGACGAGGAGGAAAGCGAGGTGGAGGTGGGAGGTTGGGGCTTTGAGACCGTCGGCGTGGAGGTAGGCGCTGTAGATGGGGATGCTGCTGAGGGTGTAGAGGAGGGCTTGGGTTTGGCGGGAGGTGGGGGAGGGGGTCAGTGCTACGACGACGGATTGGAAGGCGAAGAGGAACTGGAGATTCGGGTTGGTTTTCTGGATACGTGGTTTTTGATTTTGCTTCTGGTGGAGGAAGAAGAAGAAGAAGAAGAAGAAGAAGAAGAAGAAGAAGAAGAAGAAGAAGAAGAAGAAGAAGAAGGAGAAGAAGATGTCACACTGACCGCTGCTAACACTTTCAATCCTACCAGGAGCAGTAGTGTCCTGTCCGAGATGTCGTCCCCCTTCAGATCCGCTCTCATCAGCACCGCTGCGGCGACATTTGTTCCCAGCCCAGCAACACCAAGAACAAGAACACTGATAGTGCAGATCCGCGATCTCCGGACGAAGGCGGCTTGGGCATCGGGTGTGGTTGTTCCATCTTCGTCACGGTAAAGGTCGTCATCGTCGTCGTCGTCCTTGTTGGTGTCTTGTTTGAGCAGTTGAGGTCTGGTGTAGAGCTTTGGGAAGGAGAGGGCGGTTGAGATGATGATGCTGAGGAGCAAGAGCATGGGGGAGAGGAGGGTGGTGGTGGGCATGGTGGTCGGAGCAAAGGTGATGAGTGATTGTGTGCGGGTATGGGGATAGTTGGTGAGGTATGAGGTGGATGTGGGAACTCAAGGCACAGGTCCAGGTGTATTGGCATCCTCATCGAAATGGACACCAACGGAGCCGATCTGTCTGACCGTAAAGCTACCACGACGCTCTGGGGACGGATTGGTCTCGTAAACACTCTTGTACCCAATACCGGACATGGCCGAGTGGGGCCTAAAACAGCTCCACCATAGCCTATGAGGCTATGGGCACGCCCCTCCGACGTAGGAATCACACACGCACACACACACCACGACGCTCTGACGTAGCAAAGCGCAACACACCGATCCTTCACAGAGGAGGACCGAAAAAGCCTAGCCTCGATCTCGCTGGCTTGAGCAAAACACGAGATGGCCAATCGAACCTACCTTCATGCTCTACAATGTCTCTCAAAGCCGTGCATTGCATAGAGTCGTGAGCTGTCCATGCAGTGGCAACGCTATGTAGACATCTTTTGGTAAGCAGATGTACCTTCCAAGAATCTCTGAGCGAGAATACCTTTTCCCTTTGGAGAAGGGAGCTGGACCGGGCTCGAACGATTGGTGCGAGTTTGCTACGCTTGTATGGATGTGGGCCCTTTGTTGCGGCTTTTGGGCTAGGTGGGAAGACGCTAGGCAAGCCGCTTGACGCTAGAATGATGACAGACGAGTACTTCTTGAGGCTTTTGAATGAAAAGAGAAGTCGAGAATGGTTCGCTGGCTAGAGGATGGAATTTTTCATCTTTTTTACCAGTCTCCGGACCACGAATGCGGCTAACAGCTAAGTTTACAGCTATGCCACAGCCAGTGGGAGATTTGGCGAAAACATGCCGCGCGGGTTTGGGGGATTCACAATCGATGACTTTCAAGTAGGAAATCACGATGAAGTGGGATACGGTGAAGGGGTGCGAGTTTCTAGCGATATACCACGAAGGGTAGTGTTGTCGAACAACAACAATGAAGCATCCACATAGGGTGATACAGTTGGAAACGGCAAAGCGTGACAAGGGAATACGAGTGTCGAGTCATTTGCTACAGAAGAGAACGAGATGTATCCATCAAGATCACCTGCATTTAGACTAGTCAATACTTTAGGATTGCGCTAACTGCAGGCTCGCTCGAGACATAGCAAATCCGACGATCGGCGGAAAATCCATTGAAGCTTGTCGAGAGACATGTTGTGTACGCTCCCATGCCCGGAAAGTACAGCCAGTCACCAATATCCAGAAGTTTGTGGAAAGCTACGTTTTCTATAATCCGATCCACTCCATCGCAGGTAGGTCCCCAGATGGAGTAATTGATTGCTGCGCTAGAGCTTTTGTCACACGCGCTCGTAAGGATGTGAGGTTCACGGCGCCAGTGTGAGAGGAGACAATCCATGAAGCTGCCGTATACGCCATCGCTCATGTATAGCATGTAGTCTCTGTCTCCGTCTGCTTTCACGACGTCTCGACGAGCGATGATGTTGGAAGCCAAGGTGAAAGCTGATGACACGAAATATCGTCCAGGTTCAGCGATCAGCTGGACATCGCTTGAAAAGTAAGTATTCAAGGCCTCATTCAGAGTGTGCGACATAGCCTCGAAAGACTCTCCGGAGAATCCACCCCCTATATCCAAAATATTCGGAGAGAAACCTAAATCCAGGGCTTGGTTGAAGACAGCTCGGGAGTCTTGGACGGCTTGAACAAAGACTTGGGGATCTGTTGCTGCAGATCCGACATGGAAACTTACGCCAACGACGTTGAGTTCCAACTCACGAGCAATCTCGAGTAATCGTCTGGTAGACTCCAAAGGGGCTCCAAATTTGAGGCTAAAAGGGCATACACTTGACGAATCCTCCGTAATGATTCTCAGCACCAGCTCCGCACCTGCAAACACCTTCTTGATCTTATACAGCTCATCGGCGCTGTCGAAAGTCATTTTACTCACTCCTTCACGCTGGGCATAGCGGAGATGTGATGGGGGCTTGCATGGGTTGGCGAAGATGATCCTGGAAGGATCCACGCCAATACTCAAGACCTGCTCGATCTCTCCACGAGACGAACAATCGAAACCGGTCCCGAGCAAAGCCAAGAGTCGAAGAAGTTCCTTGTCCGGGTTACATTTGACAGCTGTATCCAATTGGCGGTTGCAACACAAACGTAGGATTGGGAGTCATGTATGTATACCGTAGAATGGCTGCACTTTTTCCAAATTCTTTCTCCAGCGACCGAATTGCCGGTAGACTTCTCCCATGTCAGCCACAAAGAATGAATCCTCTGCATTGTCATCAGAGTCACTGTTGTAGCTTCTGAGGCGTTCCTTTAATTTTTCTTGTATGAGTAGATTCGCGGATGACGACTCGTGGTCAAGAAGCACTTGATGGTGGGATGCACGATCTGAAAGGGTCATGATTGCCATGGTTGTACGTAGACGGCGAAATAGTCCAATTGTCTCAGACGGTATGAAACTTGCGAGCCTACAACGTAAGTGGGCCGTAATGTTTCCCATATTTTACCGCCACAATACGGCTGTTTTGAATCTGTAGGCTGAAGGCTGTATTCGGACTTTTGAATTTTTCCTCGGTATATTCGTGTTCTCTTTTCTGTTGCTGGCGCTAAGGTTGCAGATTGACCTGTGCCGCCAAGGATTACCTCGATATGCATGATGCCTGATGCCTGATGACTGCACTTCATCACCACTACTTGATTAGGGGCGCAAGAATGTTCCAAAGCGTATTCGTATGTCGACGCATCCTGCAACGCTAAGGAGGATCCGGCGAGGAGAGGAAAGGTAGGGAAGGTAGGGAAGGTAGGGAAGGTAGGGTAGGAAAGGTAGGGAAGGTAGGCTAGGTAGGCAAGGTAGGCGAGGTAGGGAAGGCGAGATGTGAACGCAATGGCCTCGGTGCTATGACCGGTAAAGTAATGATCATATGTCAGGCCTTAGCGCTGCTTGCGCCTTGGCGCCGCTATCGGATATGTCGAGGTTCTTCAAGGTCTAGAGTCATAACATAAGCTTAGGCCATACACGTCTTCACCCAGATATGCATCTCACTAGGAAATGTATAGGGCTAGCCCTACAGACTTAGAATTCTATTCCTTTACTTATATATATAATATAATATATTATTACTAAAAAAAACCTAATATTTAGTTTAATATTTATTTAAATATTAAAAAATTATAAGAATTAATTAAGAATTAATTAAGTTAGTATTAAACTATTTTATAACTAGAGAGTTATTATCTTATAGCGAAATTTAAGATCTCTTTAGATACTACTTCCGAGACCTAGAGTACTCTAGAATAACTTAAAAATAGATAAAATACTTTATCTAATACTAACTTAATTAATTCTTAATTATTTTTAAAGATTTTAAGATATTAAAATAAATATTAAGTAAAAAATTAGATTTTTTAAATTAAATTTATTTTATTATACTTATATAAGTAAAGAAATAGTAATTTAAGTTTATAGAGCTAGCTCTATATATTTTCTAGTAAGATATATATCTAGATAAAGACGTATAGAGACTTAGCGAGTATAGATTTACCTCGTATACTTAATAGCTATTTATTACAGAGTAACTAGAACTAGCCTTAATATATATCTTAACTAGATCTAGCGTAGTCTTAGTATAGACGTCTCTATCTATTTATATCTAGATTCTTAGAGACTAAATAGTAAGTAATTATATATATACTTATATTTAGTCTATATCGTAATAAATAATAGTAATACTATAAATCTAGATTAAGACGTTATACTTAATTATTAGTCTTAAGCTATAGTACGTCTATAGACGATTAAGTCCTTAGGCTATAGAGCGTCTCTAGACTTCTTAATATATATAAATAATTAGATTAATTCTTTCGCTAGGCTACTTAATATAGAAATAGTATAACTTCTTCTTTTAGAAAGAATACTTATTAGACTACTACGAAGTAAGAAGATTTAGTTAGCGATAAAGAATATAGCGAAGAAATAAGTAAAGAGATAGTTTCTACTACTAGCTCTTTTAGTACTAGTTCTAATATAGATCTCTTTAGCTTCTTATTATTAGAAATAATCCTTAGATTAAGTCTTAGGATATTATAGTAATATAAGATTAGTAAGTATATATATTCGTATATAGTACTAAAGTAATAGACTAATTCTTAAAGAAGAGAAAAAGAATTTAAGAGGAAATTATCTTTTTAAGCTTATTTACTAAGATCTAGCTTAATATATATATATATCGAGTTCTTATTAAGCCTATATATATTAAGTATTTTAATAATACTTTACTTACTATATAGTCTAAATAGTCTAATTCTATTCTAATTAAATTTAATAATTATCTCTTTTTTATAAAGATTTATTCTTAAATCTATTTTCTCTTTTCTTTTTTATTAATTATAGTCTCTATTCGGGCTATAATACGATATACTAAATAAACTTTATACTAAACTTAGAATTATAATTTATAAGATTAAAGTAAGAGCTTATATATTTATATTAATAAAAGAACTTATAAAAACTCTTTAAATTTCTTTTTTTTTAAAGAATATAAGAAAAAGAGTATTTCTTCTTTTAATATTATATAAACTACTTAATATTAATATATATACTTATAGTACGCGCTATATTTACGTAGTCTTAATTAATAAAATTATTATTATTAATAATATAGAATTAATACGTTAAGATATACTAATATTATTATTAATATATATTAAATTAACGTATAGTACTTATTATTATTATATTTTATATATATTTTATAATATATTATTATAGTTATTAAAGTTAAGTAGAAAATTTCTATTTATTTCTCTTTTTTCTTTTTTAGTACTTTAATAAATCTTATTTACTTACTTATTACTTACTATTTATAAGTATCTTATATATAAAATATATAGTAGTTATATACTAATTATCTAGTAAAGTATTAATATTATCTTAAATAAGTAATTATTTTATTATAGTAGCTTTAATTTATATTATAAATTTAATCTATATTTAATAATTTATATACGTTATTAACGCGTTTATAGATTATATAATAATATATTATTACTCGCTTTATTAATCTAGATTAAGATATTAAAAAAAACGTATACTATTATTATTTATATAAGAAGTAGAAAAAATATCTTAACTTATATAATATTATCTTTAATAAGAATAGTTATAATCTTTATAAATATAATTATTATTTATTCTTATATTAGAATTATATTATAATATAGCTTATTATACGTCTTTTATATATAGTATTTTTATAAAGCTTATTAATTTTAGAATTTTAAATTTTTTATTATTTTATTATTATAATTATAGTTAACTATACTTTTTAAATTCGCTTATATTATTTTAGAATAATATATTATAATCTAATTTCTAAAAATTAAGACTATATCTTCTTCGCGCGTATTATAGACGTATATAAAGTATTTAATACGGTACTTATAAGATACTAATAAATACTAAACCGCTTTAATAGTTATAAAAAGTCTAAGTTTCTTATAATTAAGATTAAGAAAGTTAAAATCCTTAAGAGTATTTATAATACTTTAATAAATATTTATAATATTATATATTTTTAAATTAATTTATATATATTTACTCTTTATTTTTCTTATATAATACTTATACTAAATATAAATCTCTTTTTTAGATAAATTTATTATTAATAGATTTAGTATTACTAAATAATAACTTAAACTTTAACTTTAAAAATAGAGAGAATAAAGCTAGCTTCGACTTTAATAGCTCTAATAATAAGTTTAACTTAAACTTATTTAATAATAAAGATATTCTTATTATATTTATAACTTACTTCGTAATTATCTTTCTTCTTAATAATAATAAAGATATTATAATAGATAGAGTTAAAGAAGATACTTTAGTATTACTTAATCTTAATATTATTATTATCGCTATTAAATTATCTAATCTAAATAATTAATTAGAACTAGAGAAGAAGAAAATTTTTAGTAAGTTTAATTAAGTTAATATTATATCTATATTATAATCTCGTTATAGCTTCGACTATAGTCTAATAAAATTATATCTTATTAGCGAATCTTTAGATTATTTTTAATTCTCTTTAGTCTTATAGCTATATTTTTTTATTATAGTAGTCTTTAAACTAATTTTTTAAATTTATTAATTTTTAAGTTCTTTTTTATATATATTTATTATACTTTTCGTCTATATAACTTTATTTTATTAAACTTATTAATTAAGTCTTTTATATACTTTATATTCTATTCTAAAATTTATTAATTATACTTCTTAGATTATTTCTTTTAATAAATAAAGTATTTAATAGTACTCTTTTATTTTTATCTTTTTAAGATTTTCTTTATCTTATTCTTTTTAATATTATTAATAAGGTCTATTATAGAATACTCTAAAATAGTAATATTATCTAATCTTTATTTATAAGACTCGAGTAATAATATATAGAAAATAAAATAAATTTAATAAAAAAATAGTAGCTATAAATAATAAACTTATTTATTAATATACTTTTATACTTAAAATAGATTTAATACTTTATTAAATAGCTTTTAATTTAGCTATTTTTATTTTAAATTTTAAATAAATAATATTATTAAGTTCTCTTTTTTATAAATTTAAGACTTATATTTCTTATTATAAGACTTTACTTATATTTTAAGTATACTTTACTAGTATTTTTTAAGCTCTTATCTTATTATATTAATTTCTTTAATATATTTTATTATTAAGAATATCTTCTCTTCTAAAGTATTATTTTCGAGATCTAATTTAAATACTAAGTTAAATCTATATAATACTTTAAATAAATTATAACTAATTATTTTATATTCGCTCTATATATATATAAATTTTATAAGTAATAATAATAATATCTAATTATTTTATTACTCTAAGTAATAGACTTTTAAATAATATTTTAATATTTAATTTTAATACTTAATTTAGCTATTTATTTAAGAATAAAAGATAGTACTTAATCTATATTTTATCTTTAATTAATAGTATATTTATAATTAAAATATATTTATAAAAATAGATTTATAATCTATTATAATACTTTTTAATATTTTATATTTAAGAATAATTTTCTTTATAAATAGTTCTTTTAACTAAATTACATTAATTATCTTATTAGTAGAGATATACTTAATTATTTTAATATATCTATTTATTATTATAAGAATCGTATTATAAATAATACTCTTTTATTTACTTAGTAATAGATTTATAATAAAGTTTATTATAATTTTCTTTTAAAATTCTATTAAAATTAGAAGCGCTTTTAACTTATTATAAAAATAATATCTTTTAATCTTAATATATTAATAAATATTATATATTTTAATATACTTTTTAATATCTATCTTAATACTATTTTAATAATATTTATAATTAATTAACTTAAAGGTCTTAGCTATATTAAAATAGCTTATTATAAAATTATTATAATAGCGTTTTAATAGCTCTTCGTAAATAGAAGTCTTATTAGAAATATATAATTTACTATTATAATTTAATAATCTTTAACTATTTATAGTTTAAGCTTTAATACTCTATATTCGCGTATTTTATACTTTATTAGCTTTATATTATTTAATAAGAGCGTTCTCTTATTAAAGTATCTTAATAAGTTTATAAATAAATTTACTATTTAGATTAAATATTATTTCGCTAATAATTAATATATTAGCTACTAAATATAAAATAAGTTATTTATAATTAATAATCTTAATAATAGAATTAAGCTACTTCTTAGCTATATTATATTTATATTAAGTAAGTATCTTATTTAAACTTTTTTAAAATTAAGATAGAGATTCTTTAAGTCTTAAAAAATATATTATATTTAAATATATCTCTTATATTACTATAGTTATTAAGTTAATAAGTATCTTTTTTAGATTAATTATTTCTTCTTTAATATTAATATTTAAAAAGTATCTTTAATTTATATTTAAATTATATTTAAATAAGATATTTTCTATACTTTTTATATATTTATTATTAGTATTAGCTACGCTATATCTATATACTTCTTATATAGTAGAAAATATAGAGTTTATTAAACTTTTTATTTTAATTAGCTTTTATTATAAAGTAAATAAAATTTTATTTATTATTTTATTTTTATCTCTATAATCTAGTTATCTTAATAGCGTATTTATAAAATTAATTTTATTTAATCTATATAAAATAAAAAAATTAAAGCTAGAAAGCTTTATAGTTTATTTAGCTTACTTATTATTTAACTTTAATAATTTTATAAAGTACTTAAGATTATTATAATTTATTAAGACTTCTATTAGATAAATACTTTTTTTAAGATAATAACGCTAATATTTAAAGGTTATTATAATAATAAGAAGCTCTTAATTATAAGTCTTATAATTTCGCTTTATATTAATTATCTTCTTTAAATAGAAGATTATAAAGTATTATTATTTAATTCTCTTAAATAATTAAATTAAAATATTTATTAAAGTAAAGTCTAAAGAGTCTATCTTAATATATATTAAAAGTTAAGAATTATAATAATATAATAAAGATATATTTATAAAGATATCTTTTAATATACTAAATATATATTTAATATTTTTAGATTATTTAAATAATTTTAATTTAATATTTTTCTTATTCTTTTTTAATAGATCTATTAAAGGGCTCGCGATTTAAAAATAATAATAAATAAATCTTTAATAAAAATTTATAAAATCTAGAAAGACTTATATATTATAAAAACTTTTAAATTTAAATTATTCTTAAATTATAACTATTTTATAAGAGTCTATTATAACGCTATAAGTTAATATAATAAAACTAAGAAATTCTACTTCTATAATAAAAAATTCGTATTTTTTTAAACTTATAAATAAACTTATATATCGAAGTTAATTAAGTATTTACTTAATATATTTAATATACTTTATATAAGATTAAGAATAAATAAGAATATTATTTAAATAAACTATATAAAATTAATCTATTAACCTTATTAAAGACTTATTAATATAAGTCTAAAAAGTAACTAAAGCGTTAATAAGACTAAATAGTATTATAAGATACTTAAAATAATTATAGTATATATAGAATACGATCTTCTACTTATTACTCTTATAAATTTAAATATAATAATAAGTATTTTTTAGATTTAACTTAATAAATTACTTTATATTATTTAAATAATCTAATATCTTACTAATTAAAGATAATAAATACTAATTCTTTATAGTTATCTTATTTAATTTATAATAATTAATATATAAATATAGATCTTTATTCTTTTTAAAAATAAAAAGAATAGATATTTTAATTAAGTTAATAAAATATTAAATTTATCTTTTAACTAAAATATTATTTAAATAGCTTTTTAAAGTTACTAGCTTAATATTAAATAAATTATATAGCGAGCTAAATAATAGCTCCGCTATAATCTTAATTATATAATTACGTTCTTTATAAGATAAGAGATAACTTATTTTCTTAGTTAAGAATATATTCTTATATTTATTTAACTCTTTTAGAATCTATAGCCTTAGTACTACGTTACTTATATATATATTATTTATTAATAATATACTAATTATACGTTTAGATTATATTAAGACTATATTAACTATTACTAAGATATAGATAATCTTATAATTTTCTAATAAATTTATAAATTCTTAGAGTTTTAAAATCTTAAATAACTATTTATATTAGAAATAATTCTTAGATTAAGTCTTAGAATATTATAGTAATATAAGACTAGTAAGTATATATATTCGTATATAATACTAAAGTAATAGACTAATTCTTAAAGAAGAGAAAAAGAACTTAAGAGAAAATTATCTTTTTAAGCTTATTCGCTAAGATTTAGCTTAGTATATATACTTACTAAGATCTTATTAAATCTATATATATTAAGCGTTTTAATAATACTTTACTTATTATATAGTTTAAGTAGCCTAATTCTATTTTAACTAAATTTAATAATTATCTCTTTTTTATAAAGATTTATTTTTAAATCTATTTTCTCTTTTCTTTTTTATTAATTATAGTCTCTATTCGAGCTATAATATAATATATTAAATAAACTTTATACTAAACTTAGAATTATAATTTTATAAGATTAAAATAAGAGCTCGCGTATTTATATTAATAAAAAAACTTATAAAAATTCTTTAAACTTCTTTTTTTTAAAGAATATAAAAAAAAGAGTCTTTCTTCTTTTAATATTATATAAATTATTTAATATTAATATA
>JAEUBB010000459.1:652-29855 GCA_018257885.1 Parmelia sp. 050094
TAAATAAATTAACTTTAAGATCTTTTATAAAGATTAAAAGTTTAAAAAACTTTATATTTTATATATAAAACTTATATTTAAGAATATCTATTTATAATTCTATTTTTTAAAGTTTTTAAAGAATCTATTTTATATATTTTATATACTTCTTTTAAGTTTTACTATAGATAAGAATATTATCTAAATAGATCTAATAGAACTTATTAAAAAATTTAAATAAAACTTTATTTATATATTACTAGAATATAGTAGATCTATTTATTAATTTAAATAATATAACTTAATATTTATATACTTTAAGAGATATAATAAATATAGTATAGTTCTTACTTTTAAAATATATATAAATCTTATTAAATATAGTAATAATATTAAGTTATATAAGATATTTATAATTCTATATTTAGCTAAATATCTTATTAATAAGTAGAATTAAATACTTATTCTTTTTAATAAATTAATTAAGTTTTTAATAATTAATATAAAAGTATAGCTCTCTATTTAACTTCTCTATAAAGAGAATTAGTAATAAGAATAGTACTTAATTAAATATAATAAAGCTTTTATTAAGATATTTATTTAAATACTTTTTAACTTTTTAAAGTTTATATAATAGAAGAGAGTAAATTTTACTTTAAAATAAATTAATATTAGATCTAAATATATTAAGCTTAATCTTTATATTATAAAAATAATAAAAAGATAATTAATTTACTTTAAAATAATTAAAGATATTTATAAATTTATAATATTTAGAAGATAGTCTTTAGAGTATCTTTTTAAAACTTAAGATAATTATCTTATTAACTTAAATAGAGTTAAATTAATAGGTCTTATACTTAGTAAGGACGTTAGTAATTTTAGTATAGTTTAATAAAAATATCTTAATATTCTTATCTTTATAAAGCGTAAGATAGAGGATAGCTCTAATAGTATAAATATTAATATTAAAGTTAATATAGAATCTTAATATTAAAAGATCTTTATTTTATTTTTTTAAAATCTTTTTTTTTTAAAAATTTAATTCTTTTTTCTTATTCTAATATATAGATTTAAAAGGTATCTTCTTTTTTTTAAAAAATAAAGATAGCTTTAAGAGAAGATTAAATAAGTTATTAGAATTTATAAATCTAATACTATTATAGCTATAATAACTAAATTAAAAAAGTAGCTTATTTTACTAATAATTTAAGAAAACTTAATATTTATTTATCTAAAGTTTCTTAATAATAAGATAGTATTAACTTAATAGTATTAAAAAAAGTAGTATTATACTTTTTTTATAACTATTAATAAAGAGATATAAATAAATTATTTATATAATAGAATTCTTTATTAATTTATTATTATATTCTTTTAATAATCTAGAGGTAATAGATCTTATTATTATATTTAGTACTTAATAAACTTTTAAGATATACTCGATATTAATAATATAATATACTTTAATATATTTAAAATTAGTAAAGGCTTTTAGTAAGATTACTTTCTATTAAAAAGAAAGCTTAATATTTATTAAAAAGAAATAATATATATATAGATTCTTAAGATTATTTATAAAATATACTTTATTAATTCTTATTATACTTTTAGTAAGAGTAGCTAGTTTTTTATATTATTATTAAAAAATATTTAATTAATATTAAGATCTTTTTTTTTATTTAAGATTTTATTAATTCTAACTTTATAAATCTTAGTACTTTAAATAGCTAATTAAGTTATATATTTAGAAGTAATTTAGAGTATATTAAAAAAATATTAATTTAGTAAGTAATTTATTTTTTTATAAATCTAATAATTTTTATTAGAATTAAGTTAAAGAGAGACGTAAGTAAAGATTATTATTATATATAAAGTCGTTAAGACTAGCGCTATTAATATTATAATAATATATTAATTAAAGATAGATATTATTTAAAAAGTCTTCTTTATCTTTTTAAATTTAATTTTATTTTTTTAATTTACTTACTAATTATTATTTAGATAATAGAGATAATCTTAATACTCTTTTATAATAATAAATACTTTATTTATTAAATAATTTTAAAGATAAAAGGAAAGCTTTCTCTTTATTAATAAAATAATATAATAATTATTAAGACTATAGTTTAGAATATTAGCTAATTAAATAAATTTATAAAAAAAGAATTAAAAGCTATCTTTTATAATTATAACTAAGTTATTATATTTTTATTTTATAATAACTTTATAATACTAATCTTTAAATAGTTTTTTTAAATAATTAAAGAAATCTTTAAAAGTTTAATAAAAATTAAAAATATTCTTATATTATTAATTATAAATTACTTTATTAATATCTTTATTAATATAATTTAAAGTATAAATAATTTTAGCTAACTCGGTAAAAAAATAATTAATATTAATAATAAGCTTTTTAATTATCTTAGTATACTATTTATTCTATATAAGATTATTATTATTTATAAAAATAAAAGAATTAGAAATCTTTATTAATTTTCTAATCTTTATAATTTTCTATTAGAATTATATTCTTTATATCTTTTTAAGATTCTTATTCTCTTATTTTAAGATTATTAATTAATTTTAAAATTAATTAAATTCTTCTTTTTAAATTTTATATACTTTTTAGATTTATTTAAATTTAAGAATTCTAGTCTTATCTACTATATATTTCTTTTTATAATAATTAATTATTATACTATATTAATTTAGCTAATAAGCGTTATAGATTTCTATATCTTATTTTTTATATAAAATATAGATTATTTCTAGTATAGAGATTATATCTCTTATTATAAATTAAGTTAATTCTTTTAATAAGTTAATATTTTATAGATTTATATTAAGATTAAGATTCTCTTTATTTTTTAAAATTATTAAAACTCTTTATTTTTTTATTTATTCTAGAAGACTATTAGCTTTTTTTTAAATATTTTTAAAAGACTTTTAAAGTTCTATTATATTAAGTAGAGTAGTCTCTTTTTCTAAATTTTTAATATATTAAAGTTATAATATATTATTACTATTTAATACTCTTATTTCTTAGTTATTTAAAATATTATAAAGATTAGTAATAATTTAAATAATATTCTTTTAAATAGTAATAGCTTAATAGAATAATTTCTTAATTACTTAAAAAAGAATATCTAGATAGAGTTAAATATAAAGTAAAGAAAGAATTAATTTTAAAGCTAAATTTAAAATACTTCTAAAGGCGCTAAAAGTTTTATATTTTAGATTAATAATTAAAAACTACTTTAAAAATATTAAAGATAGTAGACTTTATTTATTAATAATTTTTTATATCTTTCTTTTTTATTTCTTAATAGAGTTTATTTCTTTATTAAGAGAGGTTATTTATATAAATATTAAGATACTTATATATATATAGCGGTACCTTCTTATAAGGGGTTTTTCTTATAATTAATAAGTTCTAATTATAAATAATTTATTTTATCTATAGATAGACTATATTTAGATATTTAATAATTTAATATTAAAATATCTTTATAATAATTTTAATAATAATTTTCTTTTACTATTCGCTTATTAGTATAAACGAAAGGATAAGTAATTTAGTTATAGTATTAGAATCGTATCTAGAGTTAAGTCTAATAAGAGTAAATTAAATAAGATAACTAGATAAAGAGTAAATATAGTATAGAAGAAGAATACTTAAATAGTAAAAGAAATCCCTACTAGCCTATATATTAATAAGAATAAGTTAATAATTAATAAATACTCTATAGGCCTAACATATAGCTAGGAACCTGATATATAGCTATAAACACCTAATTCCTAGGGTACGTTCGTAACAAATATCGCTATAAAGATTAAGATTTAACTCGTTAATTAAGAATTCTAGTATAGATAAGAGATTATCTTTATTTTTAAACTTAAATTAATATTCTCTTTAGCTTTTAATTAATAGCTTTTAACTTTTATAATTAAGACTATTATACTCTTTCTTATTAAGATATTTTAGCTTAAAGTTATATTTTAAAAAATTACGTTTAAAGAGTTAATAATCTTAGCGCTTAGTCTTCTAATCTTTATAGAAGATATAATAGATTATACTAATCTTTAAATAATTAATAATAATTTAGAATTACTATTTCAAAGTTAAAGGATACTTAGAGTTAAGATATATATTAAGAGAAGTATAAGAATTATATAATAATATTAATACTAATATTAATACGAGTCTAGTCGATCTTCTAAAGAATATAAAGTCTTAGAGAGTAAGTCGGGGTATATATATTAACCTTAAAGCTTAATTACTACTAGTAAGTACGTTTAACGTTAATTTTATCGAAGGTATATAAATATTCTATTTAGTTAGACTTTTAAAATAATTTAATAGATTTTAAATTCTTCTCGCTATAACTTTTTTAAAAAGTAGTAAAATTTATTAAAGTTAGATCTATATTCCGCTTACTATTAATACTAAAGTATCGTAATAACGATAATAGCGGGTCGTAAGTTATAAGTTACTTATAATAATAAAAGAATATAACGTATTACTAAAAAAGAGCGATATATAGTAATATTATATTTAATAATACTTATAAGACTATTAAGACTTATAGATAGTAAATAATAATATTTAATAATAATAAAGAACTTTAAATAGCGTTTTATAATTAATTAGTTCTTTAATTATTAAGATATATTAGAATTAATTTATAATTTAAGTAATTCTTTAATAGCTAAAGTATATTAAAATTAATTTATAGTTTAAGTAGTTTAAGTAGTTCTTTAATTATTAAGATATATTAAGATTAGTTTAAATAATATAAAGACTTTATTTAAAGTTTAAGTAAATAACTTAGTACTTATAAAGATATTAAATTAAATAGAAATTAATAGTTTAAAGTCTTCTAATTTTATAATTATTATAGTAGATAAAGTTTACTTCTTATAAAATTATAATAAATATCTACTTAGTATAATTTATAAATAGAATAGTATCGCTTATTAATTAATATTAGTACGCGATTTATTTTAGATATTTTTTACGGCTAATAATATATAGTTTTAATATCTAGCTAGATTTTAAAATTAAATCTATTTCTATATCTTTCTTTTAACTAAAATTTCCTAGTAAGCTAATACGAGATATATTCTTATTATAGTATAAAGCTAATTATTTATAGTATATATATTTTATAACTATATACTAAATATACTAAGGCTTTTAGCCTAATTAGAATATCTTAGTTAAGTTAGTAGATAGCTTAAATAATATAGTACTATTAAGAGATATCTTATAATTTAAGCTTATAACCTCTTAAAAGTAGATAGTAGAATACTTAATTAATTATAATTCTAAATATAGTAAAGCTATATATAAAATATATATCAAGCCTGAGCGCCGAGTTACTACCGTGAAATAAACTTAGATATTTCACACCCTCGTATTTTGATATAACGGGGTTAATTATAACTAAGACTATAATACTAGTTAGAATATTTATATCGGCTATTCTTTAAATTAATATAAGAAACATACTAAAGACTTTAAAAATAGCTAGAAAGTCTTTAATAACTACTAAGACTTTGACTGTAATAATAATAATTATTATTATAATAACTATATATCTAATAATTATATAGAAGACTACCTTAGGGGGACTACGTGATACGGGAATGTTACGTGAATTTCAAGTTATATTAACATTTAAATCAATTAATCTATTAACTTAATATTGACCTAACATTGATTTTATATTTTTATTAACTTAAAATTATTAATAATAGTCTATTAATAGAATATTTTAAAAATAAATAATAATATTTCTACTAGCGCGTAAAATTTGCTTAGCTTATTACTTATAATATATTAACGCTACGTATTTTATTTTTGGATTTTTGGATTTTTTTCGAAAAGTTTATTTAGAAAGACTCTTATATATACTCTATAAGCCTATAAGACTTATTAAAAAATTATAAGTTTTTTATTTTAGCGTACTTTTAGGAATCGGTAGTTAATTACTTACTAACTTATTAGTAATTAAGAATTAAATTAAATTATCTCTCTTTTAAGTATCTATTAAAGATCTATTAATAATCTATTAATAATCTATTCTAAGTAATTTAGTATTTTATTTAATTCTTTAATACGAAGAAATATAAATCCTAATAAATTTAGTATATATAATCTATTAATAGCTTATTATAGCTAATATAATTATACGTACTATTTTAATTAATTTTCTAATATAAGGTACTTTAAATCCTAACGTATTCGGTATATAGTTCTTATTATACAGTCCACACCATCGAAATCAATAGTCTATTAATAGACTATAGATAGAAAATTCCGAACTAGTCTAGTTCCTATAAGGTACTTTATTAAGATCGTTACTATATCTAACTATTAATATAAGTACTATAAGTAGAAGATAATATCTTAAAATAAATTCTTTTCTTATTTAAGAAAAGAGTATTAGAAAAAGTTTTTTCTAGATAAAGAAAAGTTAGCTATTATCTAGAAGAAATTTAATAAGAACCTAGTTATTATATTAAATTCTACTATAATAGAACTCGTTATTATTATATTAGTCTCTAAATCTATACTAGGTACTAACTTTATCTTTTATAATTATTATTATACTATTACTTATATTAGCTGAGAGTTAGTTAGCGAGAAGAAGAAGATTTATACTAATTCTAGCTATACTATAACGATAGCTAATTATACGTTTATCTTAGTATTAGCTTATATAAAAATTAAGAAGATAACTACTAAAATATCTATTTAAGAAATAGAGATTAAGATTTATTACTTTAATAAATATACTATATTAACTTTCTATATAAAGGAAGTACTATTTAACGAAGCTAAGGCTTTTATATAAATTACTTAAGAAATCTATATTATTAATAATCTTAAGGCTAATATATTTATTAAAGTAGATATTCTTATACTTAAGTAAATACTTATTAACTTTATTATTTAAATTATTAATATTAGTAGCTATTATAAAATAGTTATATCTATAGATTTTTAAATGTATTTAGAATCTCTTAAGTAAGCTATAAAGTTATTAAAATAAATTATACTACCCCCTCGCAGTATTATCTTTATTTATATAATATATACTAGCGAGCTATTAAGTAATCGAGACTTTCTCTTTAAGTTATAATACTTATTATTTTTTAATTATATTAAAGAAGTCTTTATCTATATAATAAATACTTCCCTAAAGATTATTTAAGTAAAGAATAATACTAATCTATCTATTATTATTTCTAAAAAGATACGCCTAGAAGTACTTAAGAAATATAAATAAAATAAAGTAACTACTTTTTAATTAGAGTATATTATATAAATCTAGCTACTATAGGCTAAAGAAACTAAAAGATTAAGCTAGTAAGAGATCTTATTATTACTACTATAGCTATAGCTACTACTACTATAGTAATAATAATATCTAAATTCTAGATTAATCTAGAGAAGCCTTTAATAAGATTCTTAATAAGTATTAATATTTTAGTTATTTCTAGTTTAGCTATTACTATTAATTCTAGCTTAGAGAATATTATATCTAATAGAGTTATAATCTATAGAAAGTCTAAAGTAGCCGAACTCTTAATATAGCTATTTAATAAGTATTAGAATTTATTTATTAATAAAGACTAAATAATAAACATTTTAGAGGAGAAATAAATACTAATTTTAATAAAGTCTAATATAGTCTTAAGACCTATTAAGATATACTTAGTAAGATATAAAGATTATAAATTCATTAATATAATATTTAATAAGTTATAAAAGTAGAGAAAGATAACGTAGTTAATATAATCTATATCTTATAACTATTCTATATTTATAGTCTAAAAGGATACTTCTAACGGTCGTAAGAGTCGTATTATTATAGATATTTAAAAACTTAATAAAATTATAGAAACTAACTTATATCTATTATCTCTTTAGTTAAAGATTATAGTATTATGTTAGAATATAAGGTAGGACACTTAGTTATATTAGACTAAGTATGCTATAAAGCAAAGTGCGACCTAGGGAATCTAGAAGTTACGTAACGAAGTTATATAACCTTTAGATTTTAATACTCCCCTTTATACGTATACTTATATAATATACCCGCATACTTACGTAATATATATACTATAAGAAAATTATATTAAAAACTCTATTTTTAAAAATATAGATTTTAACGCTAACGATCTAAAACTAAATAGTAATAATAAAAATTAAAATAGAAAAATTTTAACTTTTCTTTATCTTTCTTTATTCTCTCTCTCTATTTCTTCTTTTCTTCTTCTCCCTCTTTTTCCTCTTCTCCCCTTTTACCTCTTTTACCCCCTATTATTTTAATAAGAGGGGGGGAAGAGGTAAGAGTAAGATAAGAGAGATATAGATAAATACTAAATAACTAGAATAAATATAATACTTTATTATAATTTTTTAAAAACTATAATTATATTTAAAAGTAGTTTTTTAAAAAATTCTTTTTATATCTAATAAGTATATATTAAGAATCTATAAAAATAGGATTAATATAGCTAAAAAATATTATTAAAGTAGATAAAATAAAAAAGCTTTATTTAAAAATAATATTTTAAAAATTTTATTTTAAATCTAATAGATATATACTAAATATTAATAAAATTAAGATTAAAGAATATATATAGAGATTCTATATAAGTTAATTAAAAGAAATACTTTAAACTATATATAATTAACTATAAGATCTCTTTATAAGAATTATCTAGAGTACTAGTAATAGATTATAGTAGCTAATAATATATAACTTTAGTATATAGTAATATAATAATAGCGTAACAATAATATATATTAGTAATAGATACTTTAAAAGAGCTTTAAAGACTTAATAGCTATTAGAGTAATAGCGTTAAAAAGTAATAAATTTTAGTATTAATAAAATAAAAAAAGTAAATACTAAGCTTTAATATTAAGATTTAATAACTTTATAGATTACTTAATAAATTATTTAAAAGTTTATAATTAATAAAATTACTTCTCTAAATATAATATAAAGCCTAAAAAATCTTAAGTCTTTTATATATAATTATAAGATCTTTATAAAGATTATTTAGAAATCTAGTAAATAAATTATAGTAACTTTATATAAATATAATATTAAAATTAGTTTAAAGCTTTTAATAAATATTTAGAAGCTACTTTAACTCTAAGTATATCTTAAAAGATAATAAATTTATTAAGATATAGAGTCTTAATTAGATTATTAATTACTTACTTATTTATTAAGATATATTAAATATTTATAGTACTATTCTTAACTTTTTTTTATATAAAATAGTAGATAATATTAATATATTTAGTATAAGTATAGAATTATATATTCTTTATTAAAATAATTACGTCTTAATTATTATTAAAAATAGTAATAATTTTTAAATTAAAGTCTTTAAGCTATAATAAGTAATTTAGAAGATTTCTTAATTAGATAATCTTCTTTATAATTTAAATTATAATAATATATTTAGTCTTATAAGTAGAAAGTATTATTATAGCTTAATACTTTATTTATTAACTAATAGTATTATTATTAATATTAAATATATAGTCTACTATAGATCTTTAAATCGAATTATTAATTTAATTAGAATTAATATATTTTAAAAGTTCTTAAAGAGTACTCTTATAGACTAATTTATAGTATATTATACTTCGAAGATATTTAAAAATTTAAATTACTATATTTTAATACGCTTAAGTAAAGTTAATTAAGTATCGACTTATTAAGAATATCGCGTAAGCGATATCTAGATAAGTTTTTAATATAGTATATATAAGGAATTCTATAGTTAATTAATAGTTATCGCGAAGCTTCTTTAAGATTATATATTTCTTTTTTATAAACTAAAGTTTTTAACTAGTCTTTAGAAGAATTAAGATAGAATTAAGATTTTAATAATTAAAATAATTTAAAAAGTAAATAATATATACCTCTTAATCTAGATAAATAATTATATTATAATAATTCCTTTAGATTATTATATTTAAGTAATAAGTATATAGTTCTAAATCTAATATATAGAATTTAAAATTTAAAGCTTTCTTTATTTATTAAATAGCGGCTTTATTAGGACTAGTAATTAAAATATTATTTATATAAAGCGCTATAATAGTCTCTATTCTAGAATCTATAAATATACTTTTATTAAATTTAATAAAAAAGAAGTCTAATTACTTTAAATATTTTAAAAAGTATTAATATTAAATTTTAGAGAATTATTTAAGTCTATAAAGAGCTTTATTAAGTTTATATATCTTAATAATATTTTTATAAAATCTATTAAATTACTATATATAAATTACTTCTTTAATAATCTTATAAAGAAATATAGTTTTAATATCTATTTATTTAATATCTTAATCTATAGTTCTAATTAGTATAAAAATTACTTTATAGCTTATAAACTTTATTATTAATATAAAAGTATTATAATAATTATAATTCTTTTATTATTTAAATTCTTTAATAATTTAGTAAGTCTTATAACGAGTAATTTTCTTTTAAAGATCTTATTTTAAAGTATAGATCTATTTACTATTTAAGATATAAACGCCTAATAGTACTTATATAAGATATTAAGTATTATTTTCTATAAGCGAATTATACTTATCTTTTATAATAAGCTCTTAATTTATTTAATATAGTTAATTAAATATTACTTATTTATAGATTAATAGCTTAAAGATATTAAACTTATTAATATAATCTATAAGTAATATAAAGATTATAAATACTTTAATTAATAAATTTAGTAATAAATCTTTTAAATCTAGAATTATTAAATTAAAATAATCTTTAAATATCTTATAAATAAAGTTTAATTTAGAGTTATCTTATACTTATTCTAATATAGTACTTACTAAATAATTTAAAGTAAAAGCTATTAATAATCTTTATACTATTAAAGATTTTAATAATAGTAAGATATTTAGCGATTATTATAACTTATTATTTATAAAGATTTATATATCTATAATAAGAGTTAAGTTACTCTTTAGATTTTATATATTTATAATTAAAGTAGAGATAATAGAGCTATTTAATATTAATAATTAAACTCTTCTAACTCCTCTTATAATTCTTAAAGTATTTAAAAAAATAGATAAAATATTCTTTAAGATATATATAGTATTTATAATAGTAGTATTTATATATCTATAATATATCTTCTTTATAATAAATATTAATATTAGAAGATATTATTACTTTATAAAAGATTTATAAATCTTTATTAGCTCTTTAGAGTTTATAAATTATAATTACTTTTCTATAAAGTAGATATTATTTATATAAATAATCTTATTTTTAATTAAATTATATAGATAAAAGATAGACTTCTTTTTATAATTTAAAAAAATATACTTTTTACTCTTATCTATAAGCTTCTTTTAGATTTATTTTAATATAAAAGCGATAGAGCCGATAGTATATAAATAAAATAAAATAGACTTATAATAATAAAAGAGTTTATAAGGCGTCTTTAATAATTTAGTATTTAATAATTATATAATTAGATAATTAGCTATAGCTATAATTTTAGATTAAAAGAATTTATATAGCTCTAAACTTAATAAGATAGAATATATCTTAATTATAATAATTTAATTAAAGCGCTCCGCGATATTATTTATTTAAGAGTTATTAATAATTATAAATTCTTACTTAATTCTATTTTAAGTTAAATAATTTAGAAATATCTTATTAATATATTTAACTCTATTATCTATATAAATATAGCTTATCTTAAAGTCTAATAATTCTAAATAGGCTTTAAAGCGTAGAAATATTATAAAGATATTACTTTTAAAATAAATATAATAGACTTCGAAATAAATAGTATAGTTAACTTAAAAGATAATAAAATATTAATAATTATTAAAATTAATAAAAGTAAGAGAGTCTATAAGATTATTATAAATAAATTTGTTTAGTTAAAGTCTAAATATTAAGAACTTATTATATAGAATAGCCTTTTAGCGTTCTATTATATAATACTTATAAATATATTTCTTTTTAATATTTCTAGTAAAGTCTACTTTTTTAATTATATTAAAAAGTTTATTTATATTCTATTAATCTAAGTAATCTATATAGGTATATTAAAATTAATAAATTAATTTTAGAAGAATATTATAAGTAATAAAAGTATAATACTTTTATAAATTAAATATAAATAAGTCTTAATATTTACTACTACTAAGTATAATATCTTTTTTAATAATATTATAATTATTAATCTTAAAGGCGACTCTATAATTAGTATCTAGAAGTTTATTAATAAATAAGAGATTAACGCCTATATCGAGTATATATAAAGTATTTATAAAGAAAGCTAATACGCGTTTATTTTAAATATAATATTTAAGTTAAATAGTATCTTAATTAATAGACTGAACTCTATTACTATTAATACTCTTAATAGACCGAGAACGAATTAACTTATATATAATAAATATTAAGTAATTAGTAAAGGAGTAATAAGAGTAGCTAAAGTTTACTATTATATAAAACTCTAACTTTTAACTAAAACTAAAGTTATAGATTATTAAAGCTATATTAAGTCTTATATTAAGACTAGCTTTATCTTAAATATAAAAGTTTAATATATTATTAAGCTCTTTAATAAATCTAATATTTATATTAAGATATTCGTTCTCTTCTTTAAGTAGTACTAGATTAATATTAAGATAGTTATTCTTTTTTAAAGTAAATAAGTTAAATAATATCTCTTTAATATATTTCTATTTATAGTTAGAAGTCTTATCTTTAAAGTTAATAATCTTAATTTAAATCTTCTTCTTCTTTTTCTTAAATATTATAAACTTCTTAAACTTTAAATAAGAGTACTTAACTTAATATAAGAATATAGGATATCTATATTTTTAACTAGTAGTTTTATAATTCTTATAGATTTCTTAAGCCTTATTAGTATTACTCTTAGCGGATTTTTAAATCTTACCTTTAAAGCTATTATAAATAGTAAATATAGTAGTATTATTCTTTTTAGCTAAAAATATTTAATATTTTTTTATTAATAATAATATAGCTAATTTTATTAAATTTTATAGCTCTAGATCTATAGAGTATATAGATTTATATATAAATAATAATAAAAATCTTAAAGACTTTATTAAATTTTAATAAGAAAAGTTAAATAAGATAGAGCTTTAATAATATTAAAGTTATATTTAAATTAATAACCTCTATATTAATCTTATAAAAGTTCTTTTTATATTAATATATATCTTTCTTAATAATAATAATAATACTATATAATTAATATATAAGTTTAATATAGAGACTAAAGCCTTTAGACTTATAATTAAATATAATAATATTAAGTATTACTTAAGGCTCACTATTTTTTTTTAATAAGTTAGTAATTATTATAATCTAGACGTTAGCGGATAGCTATATAAGCCTTAAATTTAATAATCTTAATAAAGAAGTAAAGATTATTAAGTACTAATTAATTAATAATATTTTTATTCTAATAATTATAGCTAATACTAGATTTAAAAATAATAATAAAGATTAAAGAAAAGCTCTTATCTTTAATTAATACTATTACTATAATCTTCTAAAGTTATTCGTTAGAGTTATTTATAAGAATAAATATTAGCTAAAAATATAGAATCTAAAGAAAATCTTATTAAGAGAATATAGAATATAATAATTAATAATAATAATATTATTAGTAAATTTGAGTTAGTACTCTTATTATTTAAAGTACTTAAGTCTAATAATAATAATAATAATAATAACTCTAAGAAGTCTAACTTAGTAATATTTATTAAAGTTAAGATTATAGAGCTTTTAATATATAGTCTAAATAATTTAATATTATTAAAAGTACTAAGTATATTCTCGCTAACTTCGAAGTCGCTATTATATAATAATAGAGTAGATTTAAGAGAATAAGATCTTTATTACTTATTATTAAAGTTTTTAAGAATTTTATTAATATCTAGTAGCTATTATTATTAGCTTTTAAGCTTTTAAATTAAGTATAAGAAGTATTTATATTTAGATCTTTAATAAACTTTAATAATCTAATTAAAATAAAAAGTACTTAATAATAAAAAGAATTTTTTAGTAATAGCTAATTACTTTTAAAACTAACTTAGATATTATTATAAATATATTAATCTTTTTAAAGATAGATTAATCTTCTTTTTATATCGCTTAATTAGAGTCTTAGTAGTAGAATATCTATATTATTAATAACTTTTATAAGACTTAAAAGATTAGTTAAACCCTATAGTTATAATAGTTATAATATTTATAATTATAAAAAAAGCTCTATATAAAGAATTTAGTCTTTTTATTTAGAAGTCTTTTATAGTTCTTATATTAAAGCTTAAAAGGAAGTTATTATATTTTAGCTATAAATAGACTTAAGAGCCTATTATAATAGTAATAAAGTATATACTTAAGTTATTTTTAAAATACTTTAAATAATAGTTAGACTATATTAATTACTAAAATTTAGCCTATAATAGCTACTATTAACTCGAAGTATATAAAGAAGATTATCTAATATAATTATCTTCTAATCTAAAAGATATTAGTAAGATAGAGATATTAATAGCCTAATTAATATATTCTATATAAAGAAGTTAATATTATTTTAGAGATCTTAGTAATAAATTTATAATATTTAAAATATTAAAATATATAAGCGAAAGAGTAGCTTATAGCTTTATAAATTAGAGCCTTTTAGATCTATAATAATTATCTTAAGATAAAGATTATTTAGATTAAGAAGATTATAAAGAAGTTTAAAAGAGTTTAAAAATATTAATTATTTAATTATCGCGATATCTTAATATTAAGTATTAGATACTATAACGATAAATACTATATATCTAAAAGTCGCTATAGCAATAAAGATTAATAGACTATATAAAATAATTATTAAATATAAGCCTAAGCTTATAATCTATTAAAATATAAGATAGAATACTTAGTTATATTAGACTAAGTATACTATAAAGTAAAGTACGATCTAGGGAATCTAGAAGTTACGTAACAAAGTTACGTAACTTCTAGATTTTAATATATTACTACTTAGTTATATATATCTATTAACTATTAACGCCGTTAGCTAATTCTATTAGTTCTTAATAATACGTAGAGATTATTATAAGTTTATAATAATTAGTTATTATAATTAAAAAGAGTTTATTATCGCTCTTATAGACTATAAAGATTTATTATTATATATCTAATAATAGATTAATTAATATGGCTACTATAGAAGACTTCTATAGTTACTAGCTAAGGAAGGCTTTTACAGCCAGGAAAGGGGCCGGGGAAGCCTAGACCAGCTAGGCCATATTTGTACTAGTATTCTCTGTACTTAAGCAGAATTCTCAGGTAGTTAGATCTTTAAGTCTTTATATTACACTTATTTGCTACTGGCCTTTATATTTGGTAGCAACATCTATTATATCAGCTAGCTATCCACTATTTATAGATACCTAGTATTAGGGATTCTTATTATCCTATTAGCTTATTTTATTATCTTTACTATATTATTATCTCGTCGACTTACTATATCGTTATTTCGTTAATTTACTTAAATTATTCTAGTATACCCTTTACTTCCGCTGCTACACTCTAACTAACTACTCTATTATAAGCTTTATACTCTATCGATCTAAAGAAGCCTTTCTTAAGGCCTTATATTTTAATAAGGCTCTTAATCTTAATCGTAGTCGTTATTTTAGCTTCTTTAGCCAGCTCGTCTAACCTACTAAACTCTTCTTAAGACCTTAGCTTTAATCTTATTAGAATAGTCTTCTAGATTTATAAATTTATTAAAGCTACTAATAGGACTCACCTATATAAGATTTCTTATAAAGTTAGTCTAACTCTTAAATATATCTACTATCACTATCCTCGCTTTAAGCAGCTAATAGCTATTAGAGTACGCTAATTTAAGCGTTTATCTATAGAGCCTCTTATCTTTCTAGCTAGCTAAGTTACTAATATCTCTATATTTTATTAATCTATTAAAGTCTTCTCTAATTAAATTTATAACTACCGAAGGTTTTTATTACTAATAGTATATATTTAATAGTACGAATTACTATTAACCGGAAATATATCTAAGAATTCTTTAGACGAGACGCCTAGTATAGAGCTACTTATTATATAAAATACGTCTACTACTTCTACTACTATAGTAGAAGAAGCTATCTATAACTAATCTATTAGATCTAAGCTGTTAAATTCTATACTAATAATAGATAAAGTCGCTATATAACGAATTATTACTAATACTATTTAAGTAGCTATAGTATAGCTATCTACTATAGCTAGTATTACTTCTCTAGTAGTTAAAGCAATAATATTATCTTCTATTACTCTATTAGTATAATAAGGCCCTTATTAGAATACTAATAAGCTAGGATTCTTTAATCTATAATATAATAATAAGACTATATATAGTAGTACTATATTAATAGAGTATATTAATAAAGATATCTACTTTTATAATATTTATCTATTTATTAATTATACTAAGCAATTTATATTTATTAAAGATAGAGATTCAATACGAGATAATCTATAGCTATTATTATATAGTAATATACTCTTATAGTAAATAAATAAGCTTTTTAAAACTAAACGTCATATAGTTAACTATAATAAGGATCTTAATAAATAGTTTAAGCTACTTATTAAGCGTTTTAAGTAATCTTCTTTTATTACTATAGAGTCTCTTCTTAAGAAGATCTATACTTTATAGAATACTGTAAATAAGCGAGAGTCTAGAGACTTTATTTAATATATACTCTATATAGCTAAGAATACTAGTATTAGAAATATTAATCTATAGCTAGATATAATCTATATTAATATTAATTTTAGCTTATATATATTCTTACTACGATCTATAAAGAGATCTATTATTAACTTATTTCTTTCTAACCTAGATAATCGTAAATATAAATAGTAGACTTTTACTAATAAAAAGGTTAATAATTCTTTATATCGATTAGAGAAACATCGTAGCAATAATTAAATTAATAATAAATAACGTTAAAATTAAGGTTAGTATTCTTAGTATCCTTGATAAGCTATCGTATTATATTATCTAGAGAGAGAAAGCTACTAAGGTTCTTAAAGATCTTACTATAAAAGTAATAACTCTTATAGTAACAATAATAAATCTTTTTAACTAAGACTACCTTTTTAAATAAGGCCCTTATTTAACGCTTATTAAGGTAACGCTAATTAGCCCTAGCTATAGTAGTTATAACCTTACTAGACTTAATAATAAGACTAGCCTACTAGTAGACCTCCGTTATAAATTATAAACAAAAATATAAATTAATCTTCTAGCTAAAGGATCTTTATAAACTAGGCCTAAGTATTAAGAAGCAATTAAGACTTTAATTATAATTCTTTCTAAAGACCCTTTTCTACTAGAGTTTATTATACTAACGCTAACTCCAAAGGCTAAGAAAATATATCTTTAAATAAATAGAAGGAATACTAATAATACGAGGATATCTTCTATTAAAATATAGCTATAAAAGGCTTTAATAAATCTAATAATTATACTAACTCTATCGAATACTTCGACAAACTATCTAATAATTATAATAATAATATCGAAATATACTTTATTATCTTATCTAAGTTAACGTATATCTATCGGCTATATAAGAGTACTTTTAAGTTTAATAATAAGCTATATAAGTACTTAGCTAAATATCGAAAGCCTCTGCTAGCTACTAAAGCTATTATAGAAGCGAAGCCTTTTATAAATAAGGCTCTAATTATCGTTAAAGCTAGCTATAGCTAAGTTATTAAGTCGACTACTATAGATAAGCCTATATTAAAATATATATTTCGAGGCTATTATTTTACTATTATTAAAGTCTTACTAATCTATTAGGGTAGTTTTAACAAATATTGCTTTAATACTAAATATACTATATTACTTATTAATCGTGCGTTCTTTAGTAAGATTATTAAGGAAAGTAGACTTTATATTAATATTAAAAAGATTATATCTATTAAGATTAAGAGACTAGAAACTAATCTATATAATATATATAAGTATACTATTATTCTAATATATATATCTAGTAATAATAGTAACGATAAGGTTATATTAATTTAGAAAGAAATTTACTTAGTTAATAACTTATTAGCTAAGATACTTATTAGAATTAATATTATAAAGTCTAAGAAGATTATTCTTAATACTAATAAGAACCTTATTACTATTAAATTATATAGCTCTCTTTAGATATCTATATCTATAATAGCTAAGAGTCCTCGAATTAATATTATCGTTATTAGTAAGAAGTAAGTATTAATATTTATTTTATTATTCTTAATAATATCTATTAAGTACCTTAATTTACTAGTAGATTATAATCTTATCTTTAAACTAAGATAGCTTAATAACTTAACGCTCTTAACTTATCTTATTAATTATAATTTATTATATATCTTAATACGTAATAATACTAATAAGCCTATTACTCTAGCTAGATATATTCGACTTAATAAAATAATTAAATATAAAGTAGAAGAATACTTTTTAGTTAAAGTTAATTAAAAGTATATATCTATAGTAGATAAACCTTTAAAAAATACTTAAATAAGATTCTTAATTAAGTAAGCCTTCCGCGGTTTATTAGATATAATAGTAATATTCTATATTATTACTTTTACTACTAGCTTAGCTATAGCTAGTAAGACTATTTATACTATAAATATTATAATTTATAGAGACGCTACTACTATCTAGGCTATTTCTAGTATAGTAGACTTCTTTTCTAATCTATAAAAGAATACTAGTAACGTCGCTAATATACCTAAAGACTAATAGATAGAAATTCCGCTTATTAATAATTAAAGAGATATTTATAAGATAGACTAAGTAAGGATCTATTTTATAAGAAATTATAATAAGAAAGTTATTAATAAGATATTTAATAAACTTTATAAGTAAGACTATATAGATTAAATTATTATAAGTATACTATTTTTATTTCTCTACTTCGTTATATAAAAGGATACTATCGACGACCCTAAGAGTCGTATTATTATTAATATTAGAGTATTTAATAAAATTACTATCTTAGATACTTACTCTATATTAATATAGTTAGAGATTCTTACTTTACTAAGAAATATAATCTATATTTTTATAATAAATACTATATTATTCTTCTACTAATAATAAGTAAAATATTATTATTAATATTATCTTATCGTATTAACGTATCGAGGTTAAAAAATATTTAATATATTAGTAATAAACTATCGTAACTTACCTATTTATATATAAAGAATAATTAATTAAATTCTTTATCTATTTCGCTACTTTTATAGAATCTATATTAATAATATTATTATTTTCTTAATATTATTAGAGAAATATATTAAGTATTTTAAGCTTATTTTCTAGGCTCTCTCTAATATAAATATTTATCTAATATCTATTAAAGTCTTTTTAGAATACTTATCTATATAGCTACTAGATTAATATATCGATACTTTAAATCTAGCTATATTTAAAGCTAAGCTTATAATTATCTATAATCTTAAGTTTCCGCGTACTCTAATAGCTCTAGAAAGATACCTCAATATAACTAATTATTTAAAGTAGTATATCCCTTACTATACTATTATTATTTAGTTCTTATAAGAGCGAAAAACGCTACTTAATTATATCTATAGAAATACTTAGAGGAGTACTTATAAATTTAAAGCCTAAAGAGCGTATCTATAGATATCTATTCTAAAGAAACTTAACGCGTTTTATTAACTTTAAAGACTTTTTATAACGATTATAGTACTATATTACTATATTTTAGATTAATAACTATATATTAATCTTAATACTAGTAAGGAATTTAGTATCGAGATATATATATATTACGTTAAAGATAATAATCCTCTACTTAAAGCTTCTATATTAGAGAAGCCTTCTATAGATAAGGCCCTTATTATATCGTTAAACTAAGCCCCTAAGTAAAAGTCTATACAACTAGTTCTTTTTCTTAATAGATAGCTTACCCTAGTAGAAACTAAATATTAACTAATTAAATTAGAAATAGTAAGTATTATCTAAATAGTTAAAAAGATTCGCTATATAATTAAAGTCTCTACTAAGCCTATTATTATTTATACTAATTATTTAGTAGCTATTAGTATTATTCGTTAAAATAATATAAATACTATATCTATAAAGAAGCTTAACTTATATTTAATTTATATCTCGAAATATCTATAACGCTTTTATATTAAGCTAAGATATAAATCTAGTAAATTTAATATTATACTAGATACTCTATTACGACTTACTAATCATTTTTTATATTATTTTAAAGAAGAGAAGCTCGATTTATTTTCTATTAGCGTAATCTCGATTAGTAAAGTCTTTCGCGATAGAGTAGTATAAGGCTACTAGAATAAATTAAGATAGACTAGAGTTATAACTACTATTAAAGTAAATAATAAGCTAGAATTAACGAATACTGCTAGGCTACTATATAAGCTAGTAAATAGCTTACTTTACTTCGAAGATCCTAAGCGTAAAATACGATTATATATACTAATAAGGGCTTTAGAACACGAAGTATTTTAGCTAGCTTATAATAAAATAGGGTACCTAGACTACGCATATATATATAAAAAGCTAACGCGTAGAATCTATATATTTAATATATTAATAAAATTATATAAGTACTTATAATACTATTCTTATTATCAGCTATATTAAATCTCTAGATATAAACTCTATAAATTATTATAACTAATCTATACGCCTTCGCGTCTATTTTATATTATAATAATTAACTTTATTCTAGCTCTATTAAAGACTCCGCTAGACTATAACTATATTATAATAATAATAGATAAATTTAGTAAGGCCCTTATTCTTATTATAGATAGCTTTAGCTAGAATAAATCTTAATAGATCTATTACTTATTAATAAGACTCTTATTACTTAACTAGGGTCTATTATAAGTTATTATTTTAGACCGCGATTATAAATTTATTAAGTAACTATAATAATAGATTTTTAAGCTACTTAAGATTAACTTATTATATTTTACCGCTTAGTACCCTTAAATAGACGGCTAATCTAAAAAGTTTAATAAGATTATTAAGATTATATTATATTACTTTATTCTTATAGTACTATATAGCTAATAGCTAGTCGTACTTTTATAACTCTTAGCTACTCTAAATAACTTTACTAAGTATAGTTTAACTTATCTAGTATCTACTAAAGTACTATATAGATTTAAGCTAAGAGAGTTCTTAAATCTATTAAAAATTAAAGACCTTAATATTAATAATCTTATAGAATTATTTCTTAATATTAACGTATCTACTACTATCTTATTATCGGCTTCGACTATTTAAATATCTATTTCTATATTAAAGTAATAAGCTATAGTAGTTTAAGTACCCGTTAGAATTACTACTATATAAGTATCGCTATCTATTATCGCTATTATAGAATAAAGAGCGATAGCTATTTAAATATCTATTAGAGCTACGTATTATATTAACGAGCTGTCGAAGTCTTTTATATACGCCTTTTCTTTAGATTAATCTAAGACTAATCTAGACCTATTCTATTGACCTAAATATATTAACACTTAGAATACGCTTACCTTTACTTTAATTAAAATAAAGGAATACTACGATACTAGATATAAATCTATATTTTATAAGATTAAGAAATACGTATATTTATATTTATATAGGGGCTATTAAATATCTAGTATTTAATTTAGAAAGCTAGGCCAGTAATTTACGGAATTATTTAAAATTATAAAATATATTAAACGCCTAATCTACCGTCTTAAGCTGTTCTCTACTATAAGAATTTATAATATTATATCCGTAGTATATCTTAAGCTAGCTACGATTCTAGAATTAAACTTATATAGGCGTTATTCTATTATACTACCGCCTATCATTATTAATAACGAGAAGGAATATAAGATTAAGCGCCTAGTATAAAAATATTAATATCGCTTTAAACGAGCTAAGTAAGCTACTACTTAGTATCTAGTAAGATAGAAAGAATATAGGCTATAGAAGAATAAATAGATCTTAGCTAAATATCTAGCTAATATATCTAACTTAATTCGAGAATATAAGAAAGTTAATAGTATAATATTAGCCCTTTTAGTCTACCTTTACGACGACTTATTAAGACGATTAATCGAAATCTAGTATCTTAATAAAGGCCTTATTAATTAGACAGAGATCGATACTAAGCTGATATCTTTTTAGCTAAGTATTAGAATCTCTTAAGGTTACTTTATTAATTAGATTAACTAGTATTACTACGATAGCTTAATAAGCTATTAAGCTTGCTACGGGGGTAGATCGTCGAGGTAACGACTTCTTTCTTTTATTTATTAGTAACTGATATAGTTACTGTAGAAGGCTTCTATAGTTACTAGCTAAGAAAGGCTTTTATAGTTAGGGAAGGGGCCGGGGAAGCCTAAGCCAGCTAGGCTATATTTATACTAGTATTCTCTGTACTTAAGCAGGATTCTCAGGTAGTTAGATCTTTAAGTCTTTATATCACACTTATTTGCCACTGGCCTTTACATTAATACTATATTAAGATTCTTTAAGAAATTCGCTAAAGCTTTTATTAATAATATTATTATCTTTTTTAAAATCTTATAGAAATATATTAGCTATCTTTAATAAATCTTTAATTTCTTTTAAGATAAGCGAGTAAGTCTTTCTTTTATTAAGTTATTTTTTTTCCTCAAGGAGCTCCGGAGCTAGCGATAGCGAGAGGGCTTCCTAAGGACGTTAGCAGCGGCGTTTAGCTATTAGCGTGCCTAAGACTATATACTATACCTTAATATAGTATCTCTAGAGGTTAAGTAATTATTAATTCTCTTTTTTAAAGCTATAATATTTTTTTAACGAGTATATAAAGTTTAAAGTACTAAAAAGGAAGCTATTAATAAAACTAAAGATTATAATAATAGATAAAGACTTTAATTATACTATACTTTAATATAATTATTATTATCTTTTCTAGTAAAGTTATTATTCTTTCTCTTATTATTACTATTATCTTAAGATTTTAGATAAACGCGTTTAATATATAACTCTATTACGTCTAGATCGCGCTAAGAATTATTATAATAAAGATATATATTTATTATAAAAAGATACGCATTTTATTAAAAATTTAATTTAAATATAGTATAGTTAAAGAATCTTAAAAATAAAAAATCTTAATAGAAAAAAATAACTCTATAAAAATCTTTTATACTTTATAAAAAAGATATATATAGATTAAAAATATTATTAGTCTAATCTTTTATAATAATTATATTTAAATTTAAAGTTAAAGTAGTAAATAGAGAGCTACGCTCTTAATTAAAATAATTAATAAATAATTATCTAAAAGCTAATATAATAAAAAGAGCGAAGATAAGAATAATATATTAAATATAAATATATTAATTAATAAGCTATTTAATCTAAAAGTATTAGATATTAACTCTATATTAAGAACTAAATTTCTATTTAGAGACTTAATATAGTCTAAAAAGAGATAATAATATATACTCTTTAAAATATCTAAATTTGAAGATTAGACCGCTAACGCTTTTAATATAGAAGAGAAGAAAAGAGCTAAAATTAAAAAAAAGAAGATATAAGTAATAAAGAAAATAATAAAAAATAAAGAAATAAAGATATAATAAATTAAAAAATATATATCTTTCTAATTATATTAATATTATAAAGGATTATATTAATTAAAAGACTATTTAAAGAGTTTAATAATTTTTAAAAAGATATCTTTTTTACTTCTATTTAGGTCTTCCGCGGAGTATTAAAACCCTTATATAATAGAATAGTCTCTAATATATAGCTAGATAGAAATATTAATAATTATATAATAATTATAAGATAATTAGACGCTAGGTCTTATAATTACTATAACGTTTATTTTTATATAACGGTCGTATAACCGTTTAATAATAGAATTTTCTAATAGAATTAAAAAGCGTAAGTAAGATATAGTACTTAGATATAAAGTCTATTATAATAAATTCTACTTACTTTATCTATAGAAGCTATCTAGATATAATATTAAAAATTTAATAGTAATAGTCTTTAGTAAATACTAATATAAATATATAGATATATAATATACTTATTAATTAAGTTAAAGTATTATAAAGTATTAAGTTAAAGTATTATACTTATATAATATATTATCTATAAGAACTATAATTAGTAAGTAATATTATCGCGGAAGACTATTATATACTATAAAAAGCTAGATAAAGTCTATCTAAATATAGATATAGATATACTTATATTATATTAAGTTAAAGTACTATACTTATATAATATACTATCTATAAGAGCTATAATCAGTATAAGTTATATTATCGCGAAAGACTACTATATACTATAAAAAGCTAGATAAAGCCTATATATAAATCTAGTCGTACCCGAAGCTTTTTATATATACTTAGTCTTTAAGTATATAAATTTAATCTATCGCTTACTTCTTATTACTACTCACTATTACTATCCTTATACTGCTCTAAATTAATATTTATTATACTATTATTATTAGTCTCCCGCAGCGCGTCATTACTATTCCCTTTTATATTAAATTTCCTAAGAGATATATTAGAATCTATATTTAAATTTATCTTTAGATATTTCTTATATTATAAAGTATAAAGGATTTTATATTCGAAATAATTATTAATTAATAAATATATAAATTCGTTTCTTAGATAAAGAGTATTAAATATATTAAAAAGATACTAATAAGTATACTTAATTAATATTAAATTTATAAAATTCGTATAATATAATTCTATAAAACGGTAATATATAATAAGCTATAGAAATATATCTAGAATAAGATTAATTATTATTATTATAAAAGAATTCGATATATAGAGATAGAGTAGAGTAAGTAATAATAAACTTATATTTTAAAAAGTATAAACTATTTAAGATAATATATTTAAAGTCTACTATATTTATATTAAACTTAAAAATAGTCTTTAATTACTTAGATTTATACTTTTTATAAAGTTTTATCTTAATTTTTATAAGATAAATAGTTTCTAAAGTAGTTATTAATATTTATAATTAATAATAAACTTTATCTATTACTCTATCTAAATAAGTATAGCCTTAAGAACCTTAGTCTTTTAGATCTTATATAAATACTAAATACGTAACTTAGTATTCTTATATAGGCGGTATTTACTCTTTATATTTAAAAAAACAGTATATATAAATTTACTAAAGTAGATATTAAATAAGAATATTAGAAAATAGCGTCTTTTTAAAATATTTAATTTTAAAATAGCTTATTCTTTAATTTTAAAAATATATAATAAAATAGATAGCTTTTTAATTATAATAATTTTAATCTTCTTTCTTATTATATTAGTATTATATTATTTATTAATTTAACTATACGAATTACTTTTAGATATTAATATTATTAATAAATTATTTTAACTTCTTTTTTTAATAATAATAAAATTATTCTTTATATCTTTATATTACTCTATTACTACTAAAGACTTTATAAAAGTATATAATAGCTTTAAAATTAAAGCTTTAATAATAATTATATCTATCTTTATACGCGAGGCTTTTAAAGTTACTACTATAGAAGTTATTACGAACGTACTCTAGGAATTAGGTGTTTATAGCTATATATCAGGTTCCTAGCTATATGTTAGGTCTATAGAGTATTTATTAATTATTAACTTATTTCTATTAATATATAGACTAGTAAGAATTTCTTTTACTATTTAAGCGTTCTTTTTCTATACTATATTTATTTTTTATTTAGTTATCTTATTTAATTTACTTCTATTAGACTTAACTTTAGATATAATTTTAATATTATAATTAAATTATTTATCCTTCTATTTATATTAATAAGCGAATAATAAAAGAAAATTATTATTAAAACTATTATAAAAATATTTTAATATTAAATTATTAAGTATTTAGATATAGTCTACTTATAGATAAAATAAATTATTTATAGCTAAAATTTATTAACTATAAGAAAAACCCCTTATAAGAAGATATCGCTATATATATATAAGTATCTTAATATTTATATAAATAACTCTCTTAATAAAGAAATAAACTTTATTAAGAAATAAAGAAGAAAGATATAAAAGATTATTAATAAATAGAGTTTACTATCTCTAATATTTTTAAAGTAGTTTCTAATTATTAATCTAAAATATAAAACTTTTAGCGCTTTTAAGAGTACTTTAAATTTAACTTTAAAAATTAGCTCTTTTTTTCTTTCTTTACTTTATATTTAACTCTATCTAAATATTTTTTTTTAAGTAGTTAAGAAACTACTCTATTAAGTTATTATTATTTAAAAAAATATTATTTAAATTATTATTAATCTTTATAATATCTTAAATAACTAAGAAATAAGAGTACTAAATAATAATAATATACTATAATTTTAATATATTAAAAATTTAGAAAAAGAGATTACTTTACTTAATATAATAGAATTTTAAAATTTTTTTAAAGATATTTAAAAAAAAGTTAATAGCCTTCTAAAATAAATAAAAGAATAAAGAGTTTTAATAATTTTAAAAAATAAAAAGAATCTTAATCTTAATATAAATTTATAAAATATTAACTCGCTAAAAGAATTAACTTAATTTATAATAAAAAATATAATTTTTATACTAGAAATAATCTATATTTTATATAAAGAATAAAATATAGAGATCTATAATATCTATTAACTAGATTAATATAATATAATAATTAATTACTATAAAAAGAAATATATAATAGATAAGACTAAAATTCTTAAACTTAAATAAGTTTAAAAAGTATATAAGATTTAAGAAGAAGAGTTTAATTAATTTTAAAATTAACTAATAATTTTAAAGTAAAAGAATAAGAATTTTAAAAAGATATAAAGAATATAACTTTAATAAAAGATTATAAAAATTATAAAATTAATAAAAATCTTTAATTCTTTTATCTTTATAAATAATAATAACTCTATATAGAATAAGTAATATATTAAGATAATTAAAAAGCTTATTATTAATATTAATTACTTTTTTACTAAGTTAGCTAAAATTATTTATACTTTAAATTATATTAGCGGAGATATTAATAAAGTAACTTATAATTAATAATATAAAAATATCTTTAATTTTTATTAAACTTTTAAAAATCTCTTTAATTATTTAAAAAAATTATTTAAAAATTAATATTATAAAGTTACTATAAAGTAAGAATATAATAACTTAGTTATAGTTATAAAAGATAGCTTTTAATTCTTCTTTTATAAATTTATTTAATTAGCTAATATTTTAAACTATAGTTTTAATAATTATTATATTATTTTATTAATAAAGAGAAAGCTTTTCTTTTATCTTTAGAATTATTTAATAAATAAAGTATTCGCTATTATAAAAGAGTATTAAGATTATTTCTATTATTTAAATAATAATTAATAAGCGAATTAAAAGAATAAAGTTAAGTTTAAAAAGATAAAAAAGATTTTTTAAATAATATTTATCTTTAGTTAATATATTACTATAATATTAATAGTATTAATTTTAATAACTTCGTATATAATAGTAATCTTTACTTATATTTTTTTTTAATTTAATCTTAATAAGAATTATTAAACTTATAAAAAAATAAATTATTTATTAAATTAATATTTTTTTAATATACTTTAAACTACTTTTAAATATATAACTTAATTAATTATTTAAAATATTAAAATCTATAAAGTTAGAATTAATAAAATCTTAAATAAAAAAGAAGATTTTAATATTAATTAAGTATTTTTTAATAATAATATAAAAAATTAGCTACTTTTATTAAAAGTATAATAAGAGTTAATAAAGTATATCTTATAAATAATTTTAAAAATCTATATATATATTATTTCTTTTTAGTAAATNAGCTTTTTTTTTAATAAAAAGTAGTCTCGCTAAAAGCTCTTATTAACTTTAAATATATTAAAATATATTATATTATTAATACTAAGTATATTTTAAAAGTTTATTAAATACTAGATATAATAATAAGATCTATTATCTTTAAATTATTAAAAAAATATAATAATAAATTAGTAAAAAACTTTATTATATAGATAATTTATTTATATCTCTTTATTAATAATTATAAGAAAAGTACGATACTACTTTTTTTAATACTATTAAGTTAATATTATCTTATTATTAAAAAGCTTTAAATAAATAAATATTAAATTTTTTTAAATTATTAGTAAGATAAGCTACTTTTTTAGTCTAATTATTATAATTATAATAGTATTAAATTTATAGATTTTAATAACTTATTTAATCTTTCTTTAAAGCTATCTTTATTTTTTTAAAAAAAGAAGATATCTTTTAAATTTATATATTAAAATAAGAAAGAAAAATTAGATTTTTAAAAAAAAAGATTTTAAAAAAATAAAATAAAGATCTTTTAATATTAAACTTTTATATTAACTTTAATATTAATATTTATACTATTAAAGCTACTCTTTATTTTATACTTTATAAGAATAAGAATATTAAGATATTTTTATTAAATTATATTAAGATTATTAATATACTTACTAAATATAAGGCCCGCTAGTTCGACTTTATTTAAGTTAATAAAATAATTATCTTAAGCTTTAAAGAGATACTTTAAAGACTATCTTTTAAATATTATAAATTTATAAATATTTTTAATTATTTTAAAATAAATTAATTATCTTTTTATTATTTTTATAATATAAAGATTAAGCTTAATATATTTAAATTTAATATTAATTTATTTTAAAGTAGAATCTATTCTCTCTTACTATATAAACTTTAAAAAGTTAAGAAGTATTTAAATAAATATCTTAATAAAGACTTTATTATATTTAATTAAATACTATTCTTATTATTAATTTTCTTTATAAAAAAGCTAAATAGAGAGCTATACTTTTATATTAATTATTAAAAACTTAATTAATTTATTAAGAAGAATAAGTACTTAATTTTATTTATTAATAAGATATTTAGTTAAGTATAGAATTATAAATATCTTATATAACTTAATATTATTATTATATTTAATAAGATCTATATATATTTTAAGAATAAGGATTATACTATATTTATTATATCTT
>JAEUBB010000046.1:0-139822 GCA_018257885.1 Parmelia sp. 050094
TAGAGGGGGAGGGAGGCGTCCCAGTCGTCGTTGAAGAGGGGGTCTTCGTCGTGGTGGGAGATGGGGGATGGGAGGCGGGTGGAGAGGAGGGCGAGGTGCGTGGTTAGGGAGAGGAGGGGGAGAGGGTAGGTGTGTGGGGGGGAGAGGAGGAGGATCTGGAGGGCAGGAGAGAGTTAGCTGGTTTTGGTGGGTAGGTAGATGGAGCGAGGCGATAGTAGGTGAGGTGGGGAAGGTTATGGGGGGGGTACGAACATCGATATAGAGTCGCCAATGCCACCGGGCGTTGATGACCAGTCTGTCTCTCAATTGCCCATCTGCGACTAGCCCTTCACGTATCATCTGCGCCAGGAACACCACCATGGCGTCGTCGTCGCGCTGGCCGGGCATGTCCACCGTGACTTCAATCCATCTGTCCTCCCCTGTGCCCTTCCCATTCTCTCCTTCTCCTTCCCCTTCTCTCCCCACCCCTCCCATCTCTTCATCCTCTCCACTTCCCCTCTCGCCCATATGGTCATACCAGCGCTCACTTCCCACTACTTGGACTTTTTCGACCTCAGCCTTCACCCCGACGATCGCCTCCGTGCCGTCTGCGAAACATAATCTTGCGCTGCCGTTTGCAGAGGGTAGGAGATCTGTTTCTGCGACTAAGGGGCGGAAGGAGGTGGGGGAGCGGGCGTCGGGGCGGATTGGTGGATGCAGAGAGAGGGAGGTGTGGAGGTAGGAGAGCTCGGAGGGGGAGAGGAGTGTGGGTGATGGTGCCATGGTTGGATGTTGGTTGGGTGGGGTTTGGGTGTGAGAGGGAAGAAGTTGGGTTGCGCCAGTGCAGTTGAGAGGGAGGGAGAAATGTTGGGTGAAAGTGGCAGTCTCAGAGCTGGCTTCGTTGGGGTAGTGTACAGAATACACATACGTTTCATGATAGTGGACCAGGACACTTGTCTATTCTAGCACAGAAATGAAATAGAAGAATTCGTCTTCATTGCTCGCGAGTGCTGTTCTGAAAGCGCAACGATCTTTTAACGACTACATGCCACCCTTTCCAAGCGACCCTTTCCAGAAGCCTGCCATTATTATTCCCACAACATGGCCCGAGTCCATAGACTTTCATCCACGTCTCGGACGTCTTGGTCTGGAGACGCACCACTTCTCAGGAGACTTGGCCCAAAGCCACATACCTTGCAGATATTTGGATTCGCTATGTCGAGTTCAGCAGGAAGTAGCATACAGAAGTGCTAACAACCAAGCTTGTGCTACTATGGCAAGCAAGCCCAACCGTATCTGCATCGAGTCTGACTCTCCCCCGAAGCGATTTTTTGAAATTGATCGTGCCAGACCGAGAGCCGGTGTCAGGTAGAAAATCAGAGCTGAAACAACTGTCGCTCGTAGGTGTGTCTGGTCCAAGACCAAGAGAGCATGGCACCTCGTATAGCCAGAGTCTACCATATTCCCAACCACTTCTTAACAGGCTTCTTCCTACCCTCATAGTCATTATGAAGACTCTCTCCCCTGTCTCCGCGTGTTATAACAGGCGCGGATTCGACCTCTTGCCCCGGTTCTACACCTACCGGCCTCTCAACCTTCGCCCCTGAACCCAGAGTCTCCTCATCGCTCCTCGCCGTCCACCCACCCATCCCCTGGCTATTCGCATCCTCCAGCCCATGTGCTATACGATACGTACTTCTCTTTTGCACATCCTCCACATTCCTCCTTCTCCTTTCGTTCATCGCGGCGTCTGCTTTTGCAGATTCCATCTTATAAACTTCGACCGCTTGCCAGAAGGACGTTAGAGGCTGAGAGAGGAAGTCGGCAACTGTAGGGAGCTGATCTCGGAACGCAGTGGCATGGCGCCAGTTTTCGAAGGCTGTGATGGCGGCGAGGAGGACAAGAGTACCCTAGCAAGGTACATTAGTGTCACATACTGAGAATAGGACTGGAGTATCTGGGAGTGGGAATCATGACTCAATTGGTGATTTACCAGAGTTATGAACGTATGGATGCCCCGACTTGTAAGGAACCAATGCATGAACGTGCCTGGGGCAGGCATCATGTTGGGATACCTCCTCGTTTGTTGTTCGGTTTTCTGCTCCTCGGTGAGTTGCGGCCCGTATTGGCGTGGGATTTGCTGCTTCAGTCGTTTCCCATGGGAGGGAGGATTGAATCTCGTGGGCTTCTCGAGGACCCGCGGCTTCGAGGCACTTGCGGATGCATTTCGACAAATAGACAGTGTACGATACGGTAGTGGCGCCGGTTTACATAGTTGAGCGTATGGAAGCATATACCCTCGGGGGAGGAGGAAGCGTGGAATTGGAGCACTCATGTTTGTTTGCTGTGTAGGATCGAGGATGCAAATGTCGATTTGCAGAGGGGAATGCCAAGGCTAGGAGCAGCCGCGCTAACCGCAATTGATCCCTACCAGATCCTCCGTCATGCTTGTATGAGGTCTGTATATTCGTTTTGCATGCATGAAATCTTGGAACGGACTTTTCTATCGCATCTTTCTTATCGAATTGTATCAAATTACAGCGAAGCCCAAGCTAACAGACACTACATACTGGTAGAATTGAAACAAATCACAACGAATAGCCTTCGAGCCACAGAGAGTCATTTCAATGTAGTCAGCAGAGCTGAAAATGAGTCTTGAACCGTTCATAAAACTATCTGCTCGTAGAGACCAAAAGGCCGCAGGACACCATCTCCGTGAGCGTGCATGATACTGGTTGAACTTCCATTTTTTGGTCTTGTACACACATTTACCATGGATGCCGCTGGTGAGCGTTAGTCGGTTGATAGGCTGGAGACGAGAACTAGAGACTTACATTCCCCTGCCATGTCCAGAATGTCCCTGTATCCTGGATGGTCTTCTGCTCGATAACCCGAAGCATACCTGCAACTGACTCGTCCACATTGATGATACCTTCGACTTCCCATCCTAGAGATACGTTTGCCATGTCTCTTTTGAAGGTCAGTCAAACTTTTGAGGCGGGCGGCGCTAAAGCTTTTCTCACGTTGCAACTTCGCCTGGATGCATCGCTAGTATAGTCGTAATGTATCTCTTTCGTTCTAACTCTGCGGCCATATGCTGGGTCGGTTCTATAAACACCACTCATGTTTCAGCCTCAAGCAAAGTACTTACCCTAAGCATCTGATTTAGTGCTGCTTTTGAAGCAGCGTAAGCCGCAAAACTAGAAAGGCATACTTCAGCATAGCTCCGCAATCTTGTAAGACAAATGTTGCATACCCGTCTTCGAACGAACGAAAGTCTGTAGCCGAACCGGAATCACTAGACATGAAAGCGATGCTTCCGATAGGTATACCGGTGTGTAAAAGTCGTTGAGCAGTAATGATTGGGCCAACAGCATTTGTTCGTAGATGGTCCGAGAAGTTCTCAAAAGAGCTGACTGGCCTTAGCAAGAACTCTTCGTTTTCGAGGAGGCGGAGTAAAGTTTACAGGTCAGTAGCTCGCTAAGTTGTTAATATATAAAGCGAATAAACTGGGTGGTACATGAAACCTACATTGGGATATTGAAGAATACCGGCATTGAGAATTACATGATCAATCCTATCAACATTTCTCAGTGCAGCCACTTCTCGGGCAAAGTTCTGGTTTGTTGTGTTAGGTCAATTAATCGATTCTGAAAAAGGGCTCGTAAAGTACATAGATGCTGGCCTCCGAAGCTACATCGCATTCAAAGAGCTGGCATCTACCAACAGATGCGCAGCCTGCGAGAGTCCATAGCTGGGAAGCTTTCGCCACATCCCGTACTGTAGCGAGGACGTGGTTGCCTCGTGCGAGAAGCTGGCGTACCCATTCGAGTCCAATGCCTCTACTTGCACCAACGACAACCCAAACGGCTGGCGCAGCCATCGAGTATCAAAGTGCTGCTTTTAGGTGTAGATACGGTCGAGGAATGAGGAAAGTGTTTTTGGGACTTCTGACTTCAGCGACTGATGCTCAAGCCACGGGACCCACGCTCCCATGAATCACGGAAAGTAGTAGACAGTTGGATACGTGTCAGTCGTGAAGGAAAAGCAACATATTTGAGCCAATTCAGATGAGCCGATTGGAAACCTGTTTCGGAATGTTCCATGTACAGAGACCGGCCAGCGGGAGACACGCTAATCACGTATAGCTTAGCGACCTTGAATGGCAATCAAAACAATCGTAAATCGTGACTGTGATGCCATAGAAGGTTGGATGCTCATTCTTCCGCCTCATTGCTCACCCGACGTCAAATTTGATATATCGGAGAGTATCTGATATGCAGGGCATTGAAGACGCAAAAGTTGGCATCTCTGAAGCCGGCCTAGCGTGTCCATTTGCCGGTCCCGGGATTATCCGGCTTAAAATGAAGCTGTTCTAATTGGCTGGCCGCATCATGCTTCCGTTTTCTTTAGTCTCGTCATTCTACAATTAATTCTTTTTTGCCTCGCCAATTTGACCTTGAACTTCGTCGCAAGCAACAACCACACACCTACAAACATTTATAGATACACTCGCTACACGACTCCAACATGGGAAAGGCCGAGAATTTTTCCGACGGTATGTCTTCCATTTCCTACTCCTCGCTCCATCCAAGCCGTTCCGGAGCCTGAGACGCCCTTTCATGTTGTGTTGTGAGAGCACTACAGTGATAGCCCGTAGCCCGATTTTGCTTCCACAGGCGTCATAACTGTTCTCCTGGCGCTCTGCGTATGGCTCTGCGTAAAGAGATGAGGTCGAATGCCACTTTTCCCACACACATCGCATTTGTTTTCTCCGGCGCCGTCCTCATATTGTCTCCGAGACACAAACGCTGGCTCTAAGATCTTGGGCTTCGCTCCAAATATCCCAGAAACCCTCTGTAACTTTCGGAATGTGGCGGACGCAAGAGGCGCAATTACATTGCTGACATGTTTTATCCATAGGCGATGACAAAAAAGGCGCCAATCTCTTCAAGGTATATCACTACACCTTTCTGTGTCCTACATCCTACTCAACCTGACTGTACCTAGACACGATGTGCACAATGCCACAACCTGAAAGCCGATGAGGGTAACAAAATTGGCCCTAACCTGCACGGCTTGTTCGGACGTAAGACCGGTCAAGTCGAGGGCTTCTCCTACACGGATGCGAACAAGAACAAGGCAATCGAGTGGAAGGAAGATACACTGGTATGGGAAAACGTGGTCCAATGAGGAGCTATGCAGGGCTGATACGGCTTCTAGTTCGAGTACCTAGAAAACCCCAAGAAATACATCCCAGGTACCAAGATGGCTTTCGGTGGTCTCAAGAAGGCTAAGGATAGGAACGATCTGATCACGTATGCCATTCTTCCAGGTACAGGAAGGACTATGTGCTAACGTTTCGCCCAGCCATCTCCGCAATGCCACCAAATAGATTGTTTCTCTACCTACCAAGGCCTTCCTCTCTCCACTCTCACGGCGACTTTCTCAAAAACGATCGCTCAACTGTATACTATAAGGCTTAGATTCGACTAGAAAGGGCGGACGAGTGTTGGAAAACAGCTTAGATCGTCATGGCATTGGGTTTCTATTGTGTTCCCCCTATCTCGGATTGCTATTCCGCATAGCCTCTAGACACGGTATAATACCAAGGCTGCTGTACATATGTTAAATCAGTCTTGTCTGCGTTGCTCACTATCTGCATTTGAAGGATCATCTTGGCTGCCTTCACCGTATATCTTTTTAGCTGTCCTCGTCTCAATTGAATTATACCGGCTAAGATTCAGAGGTCTGGCTCCTATCCAATGACCACCTAATGATGCAACTTGCGACGAAGCTGTCTTTTGCTCTCTGAAATACAAAAGATGAAGGCATTGAGCATTGACATGATGGCCGTAAGAATATTTGTGTAGGACGTCAGCCTTGTCACGGCGGCCCTTGCATCGGATGGACCCTAGCACAAGCAATGATTCGCTCCCAGCCTCGCCATTTCGAAGACCGCTTTGAAGACCACCCTCACTCGCCTCACAATGCCCCTCATCCATTGTGTAACCTCGTCGCAAAGGCGTGCACTGTGTCTAAAACTTGACCCAGACTCGAGAAACACGAGCAAAACGCAAGGCCCCTATCATAAGGCTGTATGCTTGTGTTGAGATACGGAACCAAGACAAGTGCTGATGGTAAAAGTGCATTGCACATCGACAAAGGATTCACATACCTATCTTGATGCATCATTGCTCCCTGGAGGAGAGGAAAAAACATGATGGCAGCGAACCGCATGGGGACATCCCCACATGAGATCTACGACGACCACCCGTCACTATCTGCATCACTGGAGGACTTTGAGCACAACGATCGCTCCCCTGTCTTCGGTCTTCCCTCGCAACACTCAGGGTTCAAATCTGACGAGTCAGAGTCAGAGTCGGAAGAGGCCGTATCTGAGGAACCATGGTCACCGCCGGCATGGAGACAACAGAATGCTGCCGGAGGCTGGTATCGACATCAACCCTATCCACAAGACAAGAATCTCCTCAAAGCCTCTGCGAGTGCGTCACGCTCGAGAGGTACCAGCCCACAGTATGAGAGTGCTCAGGAAGATGAGGGAGATGTCACAGTGCCTGCAAACATACCATTACCACGAGGCTCAATGTCGCCGGTGAAAGAACGCTCGCCCAGTCCTTCTCCGTCTCCTAAAAAGGAGCAGGATTTTGCGGAGAAATTTGAAGAGATGGAAGAACCAGTAATTGCTCCGGAAAATCCAAACAATTGTGTGCTTTGCCCCTGATGGTGAGAGAGACAGTACTGACTACACTAAGATTTCCGATTTGCTCTGCGCGCAGAAGTCCAACAGCGGACAGAACCTATCGAAGCTGCTCTAACATGGATACGCTCATATTTCGCCCACGTCTCGAAATCATGGACTTCCCTTTCATCAACCCTTCTAATGCTGGCCCTTGCTTACAGCCTACTCCGCCTTGTCACCCACACACCAACGCAACCCCCAGTCCCTGACCTTGTCAAAGTCGCCGGTCTAGCCCGCTCTTTCGAGCCTCTAATTTTCTACTCCGAAAATGGCGTCCGCCAAATTGGCGACCTCCAAGAAACTGGCGTTGCAGTCTGGGACCTCGGAGAATCGGTTCGCTACGCAAACATGACGTCCGCGCCCCTTATAGTTTCCGAGCTTGACTCCCTCAGCGAGTCTCTCAAGACGCTTGCTATCGAACTGACCAAGTTCTTCGCAAATGTAGATGGCGACATCGACGGCATACTAATCGTCATGGACTGGGCCAAACGCGAACTCTCAGCCCTCTCTTCCTACCCATCCAGCTCCCTCAGCTCCGCTTTTACAAACATCCACTCTCTCCTCTCCCACATCGGCCTCTTACAGAATCCCTCCACAGGCCTCCCGACCTCGTTTGGCAAGCTATTTACCACTCTCTTCGGCACTACAAACACGCAACGTACTTCGCAAACATTGCACCGCACCTTCAACGAATTCCTAAACGTGCTCGAAGAAAGCATCAACGCCGAACTCACATATTCGACCACTCTGTTCGCCCTATTTGAGAATATAGACCGTCAATTCCTGAACCTGCAACGCACCGTCATCCGCGAAAGCGACACCCAAGAGCGTCTCGAGACGGAATTCCTTAGCTCCCTGTGGACCCGCATTGTAGGACCCAACCACACGCTGCTGCGCAAGTACGAGAAGAACAAACAACTCCTCGCCTCTGTTCGCCTGAAGACCACACAGAACAAGTCCCTGCTCGTCGAGCACAACGGCAAGCTCGTGGCGCTAAAGGGCAATCTCGAGACGTTGAGGAGGAAACTGGTCAGTCCGCTCGTGAGGCGGGGGGATAGCAGCACGATTGGTGTGGAAGAGCAGGTGAGGGGCTTGGAGGGGACGTATGAGCATTTGAGGCGGGTGAGGGTGAATCAGAAGGGGAGGGTACTGGAGGTGCTGTATGGGGCTGGGTCGAGAAGGAGTACGATTGGTAAAGAAGGGGGGGTGGGGCAGATTGAGGCGATGTAGGGTTGGAGATTTACTGAGGAGATTTCGAGGGGGAGGATATCTTAAGGGCGTGAAGGATTGTTGGGTATGAGTGCATGTTCGTGAGCGATCTTGTTGGGGACGGTCATGACTGGGAGTCGGAACGGGCCAATTGGTTTCTCGATACAGGGTATTTCTGTGCGTTTTTATAACTGGGTTGCATGCACTGAACTTCTGCATCAATAAAAGAATATCAACGACCATCTTACTTGCAATAAATCTCACGCTCAAAGTGCTTGTACAAGCTCGCTGTCGCTACAATGGTATCATCGAAGAACAGAGACCACCCTACAAGCCGTATCCGCAGAAACGAATCGGAATCAAAAGTACGGGAACACAGCCACCCTCTCCACGTCCACGCCTAGACCCCAGAACCCCACGGCCCCGTTGTCCCCGTCGTCGACGCGCGTCCTGTCCTTTAGCTTCCCCTCTTTTTCATTCTCTTTCCTTTTCGTCTCCTGTTCACTGTCCGCAATCCCAGTAACCCTTCTCTCGGTGCCGGAAACCTCGCCGCGTTCGGCTTCTGAGACGGTGTCGTCGTGGCTGCCGTTCTGAGGTCCCGTCTCGGGCGCTGAGGTTGCGCCGCCGGCGTCTGCGAAGTCCCGCGAGACGACGGCGGGAGATTTTGGAGCCTCGTGTTTCTGGAGTGCGCTTTGATCATGCGGACGAGGTTCGGAAATAGTCGGGCTCGCGCTCGCGCTCTCGCTGCTCGTTTCTGAGGGTTCGTCGCTGCGCGAGTCCGTCTCGTCCAGCCAGCGGACGCTCTTGCGCGCCCTCGGCGCCTTTTCGACGTTCTTGACCTCGTGGGCGCTTTCCTCGTCACGCGTGACATTGCTGGATACGTTACCGCTGCTCTCGTTCCTCCTTGCGGCAGATCTCAAAAGGAGAAAAGAAAGAAGGCAGAATGCGGTAGCGATAGCCGCGAGGACGCTCGCGGCGACGTTGTTGCCGAGCTTTTCAAACATGCGCGTCGTGAAGAGGGGGAACGCTGCGCTCAGGAGCGCGCGGGCGGCGAGCAGGGCGGTGAATGCGCTTGCGGCGTCGTGGGTGCTCGTTTGAGAATTCGATTCGAGCAGGTGGCGAGGGAGGACGGTTGAGTGTTCGTTTATGCCGTAGCCGATTGCGATGAGGGAGATGGCCGAGGTGGGCCAGGCGACGTTGTGGATGTGGGTGCCAGGGATCGTCCATGCGAACCACCATAATGCGATTGTTAGCGCTGGGGCGCCGATGGCGAGGCCGAAGAGGTGTGAGTCGGGGGCGAGGCGGTCGTTGGTGAGGGGATACTTGCGGGGGTTATGGCGGTCGTGGAGGCGAGTTAGGGTGCTGAAGAGGAGACCGAGAGTGATGAAGAGGAAGATCAAGGTGTTCCTTTGGGCAGTCCAGGCGTAGTGGGTGTAGATTATGGGAAAGGCGACGGCGAAGAGGTAGAGTAGGGCGGTGCTGAAAGCGTTGGCGAGAGATGAGAGAAAGATGCGTGGGTTGGTGGAGAGAAGGATTAGGGGCTGGGAGACGGAGGGGCGAAGGGGAGCGGAGGGAGTCTGAAGGATCAGGTCTACGCGGAGAGATTGGATAGCGGCGACTTTGCGGTTGAGGAGGTGGGAGGTGTGGGATTCGCGGATGAAGTATGTTAGCAGGCCAGTTACCGCTACGATAATGGTAGCGAGGTAAAATGGCCAGCGCCTATAGTAGACGTTAGGGACGTTTCCCCTATATAATATAGGGAGCATAGGAGATAGCATGTACCAATTAAGCGAGGTGGAAACGTAACTCGCGTAGATAGGTCCAAGGGCAAGACCCAGATTCGTCACCAATGCCCAGGAAAAGAACGCCCACATGCGACCTTCAGTGTCGAAGAGGTCCTCGATAGTCAAACGGGTGGTAACGGCCGGGATCGCAGAGATGACGCCAGTGACGAAACGGCCGACAAAGATGCCTGCGATATTTGAAGTCGCAGCCACAGGGAGGCAGAAGACGCTGTAGAGGAATGCGGAGCCGATATACAGCATCCTGCGTCCGAACTTGTCTGAGTATGGGGATAATAGTAAAACGCCCAGTGCTTGCCCGAGCAGGTACCTGGATTGAAGTCAGCGTTCGTGTATGCAAAGAATGCTGTCTCAATAATACATTGTAGTAAACGTAACGAGTCCCACCTCCCTGCCATGGCCCAGAACCTCAAGCCCGCCAGATGACGCCGGAGTTCCCGCAGCACTAATGCCATTCATGAAGAACTCCAAGAACAAGATCAAACCAAAATCATAAGCCTTTCTCTTCCTAGACCAATTGCTCGGATGGGCCGGATTATCCATGGCCCATTGCACGTAGCCATCATTTCCTACTTTCAAGCCGGCATAGGATATCAACTCATCTGCTGGCAAGGTAAGACTTGACTTTGAGCTGTCAGTACTGACGACAGTCAATTTATCAGTCTGCTCGGCGCGTTTCTTGATTCTGTAGTTATTGACGAGGCTGTGCACAGACGATGCGATGGCGAGATAGGCTTCTGGGCCAATCGGTTCGGCCATGGTTTGTCAAGTTGTCTGTCGGTGCATAAAGAGAAGGAAGTCGAGTGGGGAAGAGAATGACTGATATGAGAATGTGCGATTAGGTTGTTTTGCGGCGAGGGCAGAGCTGAATGTGGTCAGACGCTAACGATATGGACAGGGAGTGTTTCAGAAACAAACGTCCGCCCATTTCATAACCATCATCTCCCCGGGGGCTGAGACTTGGCGATAAAGTTTCAAAACTGGACGCTGTCTGCTAGGTGTTGATTGGCCTGATTTAAGGCGCCCTTCCTACAGGCACCCGGGCATCCAAAGGATCCAAGCCACACTATTAAGGTAATCATAGAAATATACCAACCGCGGTCATAACCAAGGAAGGGAAAAGCCGACAGCACATCATCCACTCACAACAATCAAGTGCTCGACACTCAACCTGAGCAAAGGTTTTCGCAAAAGCCTTCATGTGGAAAAGATCAGATTGATCCAAGTCACAATTCATGTTTGTAAAAGGACACCAAGAAGTTTGCACATTATCTGGAATAGTGCTGATTAGCTTGGCCGCTGGATTGGAACAACGTTTAGCAGTTGGAACATAAGCCATGACAGAATTCGCAGACTTACGTGCGGACTATCTCTTTCGATCAAACCACCTTCCCCAACCCTCAGGTCTCCCTTCCTCTCCACCAGCAAATGCCCTCTCTTCTTCCTCCCACTGTGCCCTCTCAACCCTTTCCCTTGCCCCAAACGCCCTTACGAACCTCCACGCCTCTGTGTCTGCCATGTTCCACGCCTCTACCATCTCTTTTACTCCTGGCTTCTCGTCCTTTATCTTCTTCTTCTTTATCAAGTCTTTCGAATTTGTAATCAACATCTTTTGTATGGCATAAGCTCTATCCACCTGTTTCTTTTCCTTCTTGGACAAAGGCAATGTGTCGGTTTCCGGTCCGGTCACATTGAACTTTGCAATTTCGAAGCCGAAATGATACTCCAAATCTTTGTGTTCAAGTGGTGGGTCTTCAGTCATCCATAAGCCCCGCGCGACACTCCAGTCACTCGCCACAATTTCCTTGAAGTTGACGATACGTGATTGTCCACCGAGGTCCTTTCCCAGTGTTTTCTCCGTAACAACGCCGAGCCATCGATCGCGCTCTGTTTCACGCCGGACGTGTCGTGTTGTAATTTCTTTTTTGCCGGAGAGAAGGGAGGTAAGTGTGAGAGGGTGGGGAATGGTGCCAATGGTATAGATAGTCGAGCTGTTGGTGTAAGACTCCGGTTTTTTGACCGCAGGTGGAGATACCGAGGAGCATGGCACACAGCCCGGATCATTGGGAGGGCAGGATGAAGGGACAGGGGAAGCCGGACAAGATCTGAGAGCGTCCGCAAGGGCGAGAGCGTATTCGGTAAGTAGATGAGTATTTTCTGGGTGTGGTGTCAGGACCACGAACCCATCGGTAAAGGTATTAAGAAATGTGAGGTGGAGATGCGAAGTAATTAGTTGCGCAAGGTCGCGCAGGCCGTTGGCCTTGTTTTCCGCGAGCGTGGCAGTGATGGATTTGTAATGTTCAGCGTTTGTGTGGGCGGAGTAGAAGGCGATAGCATCTGGCTTGGGATCAACGTGTATCGTATCGTGCTTCACGACGTCAAAAAATGAGTTGGACTTTTCCAGCTCAGGAGATTTCAGCGCCTCCGAAACAGCAGCGTTGATAGCGCTCATCTCTCCAGAGTACAGACCAAACCCTAGGCCTTCGTATCGTGTCAGCTTCGAATAATCACCTCGCCTAAAGTACGACAGCAGATGGTCATTGTGAGGGCCCATAGGAAGAGCCAGCCAGTTTGCAAGTATGCCTGTTCCCATCTGGCCCCAAGCCGACCATCTCACGATCTCGGCCTCCAATTGCGGCTGCAGCTTGTGCCTCTGGATTCCCTCATAAAGCGGGTTCATCATCGCCTCCGATCTTCCCAGTATCACGGGCCTGAACCCCTGAGCCCACCACGCCCTCCTCCACAGCAAAAGGAGCTTGTTTTCCGCAGCCTTAACTTTCTCATCTTTCTCCGGCAGGTCGTCGTAAAACGTGTAGATTGGCGGTCTTTTCAGAAGCGGCGGTAGCACTGATCTGTCTTCGTCTTGTGTGATCGAATATGAGAATGGGTGAAGCCATTTCCAGTCACTGTACCACTTTGCATCTCCACTTGTACTATTTTTCTGCGCCGGAGGCTTATGTATGGGTGTGTGGTGGAAGAGGCGAAGATCCTGTACCACTGGTACGGCGGGCGAGGCAAAGAAGAGGATGGCTACAAAGATAGATGCAGCGATGATGGTATAGAGGAGTGTTCTCTGACGGGGAGGCTTCGGCCTGGGATATGCCGCGGATAATGATGGTTTGCGGTATCTGGACGGTGCAGGCCTGTTTTTAGGGGGATACAAGGGCACCATTGTCTTCAAATAACATGGAAATGGAGCCTCCCCCTCTCCCCATTAAATGAGTTGAACTGTCAGATGTGCAGGATTGAGCATTCATGATCTCGCAGTCTTCGTATTCCATAGGGCTGGGACTGATTCGGCGCTAGGGCACTGTCTAGGAGCATGTAATCACTGATCACGACTTGGATGGAAATAATGGACGAGCATAGTGGACATCTCCTCTATTTACGATTTCTTAACAGGAAGGCGACATACACATATGTGGGACAATGTCCAAATTTTTTCTTTTAGCTAGCTAGGTACATGTGTCGACGGGGACAAACATGATAGATCCCTTCAATCCTTTCCTTCCAGCATCCTTCATATCCTATCCCACACATACCTCCTGACCACAAGATCATGAATGGCAGGTGAGGACTGTGACGGGCAAGGTTGTTATCCAGTGGAGAAGCGGAGAAGGCTAGATGGTGAGTGACATAGTATGGAAAGAGATGCGTCCAGCGAGATACTTTATGATCAATAGTGTATGCATGGTTCAGTGCTTCAAGGAAGTTGATGTCGACGAACATAATTACAGCTGAGTAACAATGAAGCAAGTCGTCTCATGATTTTTCGACCCGACCATATTGACTCATATGCCCTGGCGACAGCGATGCCCTTGCGGGCTCTCTGAGTCCTGCGAAGCCCAACTTCTCGTCTTGCCACTCTTCTTCGTTCATAGGGCCCTGTCTTCGACTCGAAAGCGCACTCTCTCCCATTGGAACACCGAAGCTCGGGAATGGTCTCGTCGTCCCAGCAGCATTCGAAATTGGAGGCTCGTATGCAGGTGCAGGTCCACTCGGCGCAGCAGTATTGTAGTCATGTCCCGCAGGCTGCTCTTCCATGGGTATATCACCCGCGTACGAAGATCCACCTACAGCGCGACTCTTCTCACTTCTAAAGCCCACATATAGAGCGCGCATGATACCGAGTAGCAGAATGATAACCCAGATGAGTAAAATGCACATTGCAATGATAGCCTCGGTCCTGATGCCATTGGCGATATGATTCGTCAATTTCAGAACAATACCTTCAATCTCGTTGGTGGTCTCACTGCCAGGAGACGCTAGGAAGCTCGCGCTCGAATTTGCTGAGCTTGGATCAGCGAGGCTGGCGGCAGCGCCGAGAGAGAACGTGTTGTTGGGTATTGTAGGGAACTCTACGTTCGCATTGTCAGAGACCCAATCAAGACCCTTTTGGAAGCTGGCTACTTTCAAACCAATCAGGCATTCAAATATTCCTGTGACCGGGTCATAGAGAATTGTCCCACCAAAGGTACGATTAAGAACGTCGGTAGTATCGTGGATGAATGCATTGAGTGTGCTGTTGATAGCGCCAGTGGTGATGTTGACCCAGCCAAAAACTTTGTGATTGATGTCATTATTGATGCCCATGATTGCATCGTTAGTGCCATTAGCCCAAGATTCAGATGCGTTCTCGAGCTTGCCAACGACTAAGCCAGCAAAGTCGCCGACTTCTTCGGCGAGGGCAGGAACTTCTCGTACCAAAGCTTTGAGTAGTATATACTGGCAAAGGCAGGAGAGGAGACCGGTGATACCAAGCGAGAGTACAAGGAGTGCCGGAGCGGTTGTGGCATAGGCAATGACCCAGCGAGTGAGAATTTGTTTCTTAGTGGACCCAAAGGGCGCCGCCGCTTTGATACCAGCAGTCGCCGTGTAAGGTCGCGAAGTAATGTACATGACATCCAAAGGGTCGAAAGACTTGTCGGCTACTAGCTCGGATCGCTTCTTCATCGTACGCCATCTTCGAATTTCCTGGTAAGCCATGGGAATGCAGACCAAAATTGCAAGGATTACCAAGACCGCAATGAAGATGCGGCGAGCAAGGTTTGCGATATCAGCCAAGTCGTCGAAGAAATCGGAAATGCCGTTTTTGCCCGAACAGAATGTCAACTGTTCTTTCTGTGGCACTGGAAGGAGGGAACGATTGAAATTGAAATTCAGACTCCCATTGAGCACTGTCTTGAGCTCATCAAATGGTAAGCGGATGAGGTTGTCGGTGAAATTTTGCACATCCTGGAAAGTTGGAATAGAACTGTTCAGCTTGGCCAAGCCTTGATCTAGGGTGGAAGGAAGTTGAAGATTGTTGAGCTTATCCAGGGATCCGGTAACGTCAAGCTTTGGAGTTTTATCGCTCGGGTCAACAGCTTGGAAAGCATGGTTTACCCCATTAACCACACTATTTTGGAAGTCGGTAATGCCTGACGATATATCGTGTCCAATATCCTTCAGGGTTGAGTTGAGAAAATTGCTGACATCTTCAGCAACTTTCAACGCCACATGCAGACTCCCAGCGACAACAAGTGTGATTAGACACATGTATGTCGAAGTCATCATATTAATGACAAACACGACGATTTCTTCAATGCCGGTGACAGTAAGGAGGAGCATGGACATCAGGCCGTGGACAGCCTTTTCGATACCGGTACCAGCAAGATCATTAACGCCTGCGGATAAGTAATGAGGCATAGAGGCCATGGCACTGCCTACGGATTCAACTGCAGTGCATGCTGACATTGCTTCAGACTTGGCCGAACCGAGATCGTTGTGCAGACCTGCGATACCGATGAGGAGCCTAACGAGTAGGAGAATTAAGAGTATGGTCCATCTGTTGATCCAGACTTGAGATAGCCGCGCACGTAGTCCGAGGTAGGGGGTGATGTTGGATACTGTGTGTGGTGTAGGTCGTTGTGTATCTTGAGCGGCAAAATGATCTTGCATGCCATGATCACCAGCAGAGAGAGATGGAGGCACAGCCGGAAAAGTAGGAGGGTGCTGATTCTCCGCGAAAGACATGGTAACAATGAGTCGTATTAAGTACAAGTCCGTCCAGCGGAGGAAATTAGTATATGTCTAGGATGTGTCTGGCGACAGCGCAGCTGGTAGTACGAAAACGAATGGGTGATGAAGAAGTGAGGAAGGAAGAAGAAAACAAAGAACAAAAGAGAAGTCGTCAAGTCATGCAGTCTGTTAAGAGGTCGAATGAATGAATGAATGAATGAATGAAAGAACAAAGCAGACGGGCAAAGGTCGTGTTTTGGACAATGAGATCGAGTGGACAATAGCGCAATGAGTGACAAGAATAGCAAACCCCATAGTGAAGCAGCGCATTGCATATCCACCATGGAATCATAGGATTCCAAACCAAGGTGAAACATTTGGGTTGAAGAATTCAGGAAGTCTTGGTGAATGGGTTTTCCGGTACTGTAGTCTTCCACCACGGTATTGGCTGAGAGTGACCCATGAGTAAGCGCCGAAACGTTCATCCAAACATTTAAACTAAGTCCCTAGTAAGTCCCTAGACGCCCAATTATTTCCAGTCAAAGAGTCAGAAATCAGAATGCTGGCGCGACCATGTTTGACATTAGGCAAAAGTCCGAGCAGTGGTGGAGGGATAAGTTGCCCAGCTTCATCTGCCTTTGAGCCAGAGACTCGACACTCAGTACAACAATCGAAGAAGGGATTTCACCGCACGAGCAGACTGAGAAAGCTGGCGGAGCCATTTCGATCTTGATTCATGCTCCAAATCCCGCTGGATGATAAAAGAGCATCACCTGCACTACATTTGAGTGAAGGGGTGATGAGAATAATGGCAGCCTTCGTCCTACGAGGCTATGAAGAAAGGCTTGGTCGCGGGATCCTGTTCCCAATGAATAAATACTTTAAGCTTTATGCACACCTAAAATTAGCATTGCGCATTGTGCATTGTGCATTGTGCATCTCCGTAGAAAGGCTGCCGCCTGTCTGAGCTGAGAGTGCGAAGCAAATGACCTTCGGATGCTCGACTGGATTTCTGCCCTGGCAACAATATATGCTACAGTAGTAGTATTGTTCCCATAAAGCTCCTGCACCAACACAAATTCTGGAGATGAGAGATGGGTGCATGCTACGGCACCATCAAGTCGATATAAGAGACCCTCGTCCGTCGCTTTCATCTGCAGCAAGGCAAGAACAACATGAATAGGTCAAGCTGGTCTTCGAAACAGAAGGGTCAGATCAAATTGGGAGACGAAAAGCAACCCGATGGTCCATCGCGTATTATTCCCGTCAAAAAGGAACATCTTGAGGATGGTATCCTCCAGCTCTTGGCTTCAGCCGCAGATATGCAGCAAAGGCGAGATCTAGATTCAGCCCTTCAACTCTATCAAGCCGCCATGGAGAAAGTCAAGTCCCATGGGCTCAATCGCAAGCGTCTCCTTACTGGCACCAACAAGAAGCCTCCCCCCTTGAACAGCCGGACTCCTTTGGAGTGGTCTCTGCATGTCGGTGACATGCCGTCTGCCATCTGCCTGCTTGGGGGCCCCAGCACTGCATTTTCAGACTTGGCTACGTCTGGGAGCCCTAACCACATTCGCCAAATCTTAGACGCTGGTGCAAGCATCGAGCAACGCATTGGATTATTTGGTCGCACGTTCCTGCTGCAAGAGGCTGCCAAAGGAAACCTCGCCGGTGTCAACTTAGCTCTCGAACGGGGAGCCAGTATTCATTGTATGGACGACAACGGCGATACTGCACTAGCGTTGGCTCTCCGATGTCAGCAACCCCAGGCTAATTTAGTCCTTGCAGCCCTCTTAGAAGCTGGTGCCGATGTCAATACCGTTGACGGAAAAGGCCAGCCTCTTTTCCAGGTGGCTCTTACCTATGGCCAGCTTGAGAACGTAGCGCAGGTTATGAGCGCGCTGAATCACTTTACACCAGAGCATACTCAGATCATGCAACATTGGGCTGCCAGTCTTCCAGTCCATGGCGACAAATGGAAGACTCGCGATTGCTCGGTCCTGCGCTTCTTATTAGGTCATGGTCTCGATCCCAACGCACGTCTTGGACCAAATCAGACATCCACACTGCTTGACGCGGCTGTTCAACGGCAGGCAGCTGATGGTCAGCTCCTAGCGGCTCAGCTTTTGGAAGCCGGCTCAAAGCCAAATATAGAGGTAGCCTTGCGTGGTAGCACTACGAAGATGCTTGAACTTATACTCCAGAAAGTTGGCTCTCTAAGAGAAACAAGCCAGCAGCCAATCAATGCATGGATAGAAACGCTACATGCAAACCCCCAGAAATGGACTAAGCGTGATGGCGAAGTCCTCAGATTATTATTGGACTTTGGCTTAAATCCCGACATCCGTCGTACTGCAGCTCCGCATCCTCCACTTATTGTCTGCGCCGCTAGCTATGGCGATATTGACCTTCTACAGCAACTCATCAAAAAAGGTGCTGATCTCGGCGCCACCGATGACAATTCGGACACCGCCATTATCGTTGCCGCAAAACAGAAAAACAAACACATTTACGATGCCCTCAAAGCAGCTGGAGTTAGCGACAGATATTTCTTGTTCGGACTTGGAAGTGTGTGGGCATACTATGCAAGCTCTTGAAGCAAGGCCTGGAGTTTGATGACCGACTTTTGGTCGAGAGGCAGGCGTTCATTTGCGGTGCTCAAGAGAACCTTCGGAAACAATTCTTCGGCAACTCTTCAATGTAGGTTTCGGATGGAGACAATCGACCATGGAGCCTCAAACACCCGCTCACGAAAACAATGGAACAGGCCTTCTCGTACGATAATTCTAGACTTTTTCTTTGCGATATAAGAACAAAAGCATGAAAAGGCAAGGAGTTTTATCTCTTCAAGCTGTCAGACTGACACACACGCAGACTGAACATGGCCACAACATGCTGTGAGAAGATTGGAGAAGTGATAGCCAACGACGAGATTAAACTAAAGGAATTCATTCATACAAAGGTCCATGACTCTTGTCCTGTAAATGAGAGCTGGCTCAACGCGTCGATTCGGTATGGCACTCCTGGCTCACCGCTCTTTACACCGGAGTATCTTTGGGCATCAATCTTGGAGAAAGAATGGGATTTCCAAAGATTCACCAGGTTTAAGCCTGACCCCTATCCCCGAGTGGTACTATTCAAGCAGGCCCCTTGGTGGACCCAATTCTCCAGCATCAGGACAACAGACGAGCGCAAAGCGGTGGTCTGGCAACTGTACTACGCTGTTCCTGCAAAAGATATCTACGCAGCTCTGGTACCGGCTGGATGTGAGGTCGAGCTTTGCTATGTCGACGTTAAGATTCTGGGTCCCAAAGAAGCTCCGACTTATGAAAAAGAGCCGATAGCCCCTCTTCCTTCTTAGAGCATGGCATCTACTCCCTTTGAGTCCTGATGATATTCAGCAACAGCCGTCTATGTTCCTCTCATTGCGATCCTCTCTGCTCTTACTCAGTATCACATCTCCACACAAATGAGATCCGGGGGAAAGTGGCGTCGTTCCACTTTGAATGGCAGTCATCTTCGCTACGTTCCTTCAAGCTGCGCCTTAATTTACGAGGATGAGAGTCTTGGGTCGATTGAAAGGCAACATACTGTGTTCTGTTTGTCATCACACGATTGTTTGAGCAGATGGGTTGACCTAGGTGCTGCTGCTTTTTTGGATGATGATATTTAGCGTAGCTGCTAAGATAATTTATCTCTGAGACGTTGATCTAATCATGATTGTCCTATCGAAGATGTGAGGATATCATTCCCAGGTTCGATGTTGAGCAGTGCTTGTAGCTAGCATGGCGTCGATGTCCGCTTTATCCAGAGGTTCTCTTGATCAAAGGTGTCTCAAGCTCGATGTCGTTCAGAGCTAGTACTCCCAGAGTTTCTATCACATCCTCCCGCCAGCCAAACCCTCTTGCCCCCCTAGACGTCCGTACTCCCCTTCTTCCCATCCCTCTTCCACCGCTCCAAACTAACCTCGTAAGCCCCGCTCCCCTTCCACGCACTCAGCAGTAACCCCACAATATCCTCCACCCCCTTCCCCTGCTTCACGACCGCGAAGATCGTCGGCCCCCCATCCCGCATCCTCCCCGCGTCCCTCTCCATGACCCGCATGTCCGCCCCCACCGCCTCGGCCAAATCGACCTTGTTCACCACCAGCAAATCGCTCCCCGTGATCCCGGGCCCGCCCTTCCGCGGCACCTTGTCCCCGCCCGCCACGTCGATGACGTAGATTATAAAGTCGGCCAGCTCCCGGCTGTAGTTGGCGGCCAGGTTGTCGCCGCCGCTCTCGATGAGCAGGAGGTCGGTGGCGAAGCGGGCGTGGAGCGCCTGCAGGGCGTGCAGGTTCGCGCTGATGTCCTCGCGGACGGCGGCGTGGGGGCAGCCGCCGGTTTCGATGGCTTGGATCCGCGGGGCCGGGAGGGCGGCGTGTCGGGTGAGGAACTCGGCGTCCTCGCGGGTGAAGATGTCGTTGGTTACGGCGGCGATGCTGTAGGTGGAGCGGAGGGCGAGGCAGAGGGAGAGCATGAGGGCGGTTTTGCCGGAGCCGACGGGTCTGGAGGGGGGGGAGGGGGGTTAGTGATGCAGTGGTTCGTTCAATCGCGTGCTTTGGGGGATGGGGGAAGCGTGAGGAGCTTACCCACCGATTCCCACTGTGAACGCTCGTTCGCTCCAGTCTCGGCCGGTTATTATGGGCATCTCACGTTGTGCGTAGGATCCAGGGCCGTCGAGGATTTCGTGTGAGTGGCCGTGTTCGGCGGCGCTGAACTCGTGGGAGTGGGAGTGTGAATGAGGAGAGAGGCCGTCGTGGCTGTGGGGTACTTGAGCTGTAGCCATTGTGTTGTCTGTTGGTGACTCAGTCGCAACGGTGAGGTGTTTCTTGATCACCAATGAAAGATGGACGAGAGGAGGGTTGTTGATGCGGGGTTCGTGGAGTTAACTAAGGAGATAAGAAAAGGGTTAAGATACATTTGGATGAGAAACTGCGCCATCCACCATCATCTCTTGAGATATATAATCCAAGACGCACCTTACCCAACGTACAACGATGCCCAATAGCAAATACAACCCATCCTCAAGCCGCTGACCGCATACAACGCATCACTCCTTGACCCTACTGATACCAGCAGAGATTGTCCTTTATCCCTCCCCATCCAGTCCACCCAGGACCTAAGCTGTAACATCCCTCATCTGGTGTCAGAGCTGGGAAGCCATACCCTGCAGCTCTAAGACGCCAATTGTCCTGTGTTGGATGTTGCTGCCGCCATGCCCTCAAAATCCAGAATCTCGCTTCATAGTGCTCAACATTGACTTCGATGCAGTTGCGACGCTCTACTACCTGGTCAAAAGCCCTGCATGTTGACAAATGGTTCCATCGAGGAGATATGCTGCCGGACCATTCGCATTCGCAAGGAGCATCACCATTGTGCCAGTTTGTATTGACTTTGTAATTGCTGAATTCTGACTCGAATTGAAACTTCAGGGACCGCTCGACTCTTTCAGACCATTCGCCTTGAGATCGTAAAAGTTGGCGCAATAGGCGGTAAAGATATCCTAAGACAGGATAATTGCAGCTATCGAAGAAGGCTACGTTGAGAACACGCTCAATACGTCGGTCCATCTCTGGCCACTTTGGATCCTCCTTTGGCCAGCACAAGGTCTTAGTGTACGTCGAGTATGGGTCGAAAAGTGTATAGTGGCCACTGTTAAGAGAGGCAAAAAGGCGTTGACGATACAGAGCGGCTGTTCTGGATCCATGTCTCTGTTTGATGGCTGGGTACATGCGTGCAAATTTGGTCGGCGCAGTAGCATGGTCAATCACGCATTTCAACAATAACCTCCAAGTGCCACACTCTTTCCAATGGTCTTTGATGTCGTTGGTCTGATGCTGTAAAGAACAGTAGCGGACAAGGCTCTTGGGCCCGCAGCCTAAGCAGATGACAGCAGATTCATGGTAGTCTGAAGTCATGGCATTGCAGCCAAGCATGTGACATTTGAGGAGATCTCTGTCATGGCGCCAGACCTGATAGCCAGCTGCTTCACACGCCTGATACTCAGCCAATCTCCAAGGAGCAAGAAAATCTGGGTGAGATACGTGGGCTCGGATATCCTCCCAAGGCTGTCTGTGAGGTACAATATGGACAGCATATTCGTCATACTCAATCATCGGCTCATCTCTCCCGGTTCTCTTGTGGGAGACGATGACTGGGGATGGGATAAATTGCCCAATTATTTCTGTTTGCAGCAGGGGCTGAGCAAAGAAATATGTGTCTGGCTTCGCCCACAGCCATACTCCTGCGCCGATCAAGACATTATCATCCTTTCTATTGAACTTATAACCCCACAATAGACCATGGGCGCCGCCTTCATACTGTGGTATGCGCTTTTTTCGAAGAGATAAGGTTGTTGGCTTGTCCTTGGCAGTGCTCAGATCCTCACCCGGGACAAGATCAGGCGGAAAAACTCCAGCTTCAGCTCCAATACTTTCTGGATCGGGAGTTTCTTCTAATGTACCGGCTTCAGACCCATCGTATGTTTCCAACAATGATTCCGTACGAGAATGGTCCTTCTGTAACAACTCAGGAACCAAATCTGATTCAGGTGCAGCTTCCTCGTGGTCATCGTCATTAGAGGCCTCTCGAGTTTGCGGCTGAGTCGCTGGTGCCTCTTCTAGGTCATGAGTTCCAGGTCTAAGTCCTTTTACCCGCAAGGACGACTCTTGAGCGGTAACCGTTTTCCTCAGGCGCTTCTGGCGGGGAGGTCGCTGAGTTGGGTACGCGCTCACAGTGGAAGTGATTCTATCCTTGATTCCCTGATTGAGAAGCTGATTCCTGCCTTGATTCTTTTTCTTGAACGAGTTCCCTTTCTTTGAGGAGTTTATCGCAGTACTGGATTTGTCGGGCAGACTTTTCTTCACGGCTGACGTACCATCTGGTGAGCTATTCTCTTCAGATTTGGGTGTTGCGCTGACCGTCAACCCATCAGTACCGTTTTCGGTTTTGGAGACCACCCGCTCATTCAATGTTGGCCCCTGGCATTGGACTTCATGTGTAGATGACTTCGGTTTTAGCTGCTTCGAGGTCGCCGCAATGGGTCTTTCCTTGGCTTGAAGCCTTTTATCTTCTGCTTTCGAAGACTCTGTTGATGTTACAGTACCCTCAACGCGAGGCTTATGCGACGTCAAGTACTCCAGAAGGTCAAAAAAGATCTTCCCAGCATTGACCATTTTCGCCGTGGCTTCAGCAGTCTTGATGTCGATATCCTTCAGCTGTTTGTATTGGCTACTGATAAGACGAGCATGCAGAACGGTTTCGGTTGTTTGCCTGTCTTCAGCATCATGGTTCGACCGTTTATTACTTGGTAAGTGAGGCCTAGTGAAGGGCAAGTGTGGTAGACGAACTTCCTAACACATTGTAAGCATGACACTTACGCCTGCAACCACTCCGACTTCATTACTGAGGCTTACAGTGGGCTTACTCAAAAAAAGCTTTGCAAGCGGAGCAAGACTCCTTGCGTATTGATCCTGCGTTGGTTAGACTAATCAATAAAGAGTACAGTTGCATACTGACCGGGTCTTTTGCTGGGATACGCCTAATAGATGCCAGGTGCTGGCAAATGCTGTCTGACGCAGATATCTCAAACTCAACGTGAAAGGGGATTGCGCTTGGCTTCCAGTGTACAACACAATCGGTGCCCTTCCAGAGCCCCTCCTTGTTTGCCTCGCGTTGCAAAGACTGCAAAGCCTCTGCTACAGCAAGCTTCAATAGAGCTGGATTCTTGTGTGCTAATGCATTGCGCCCCGGGACATCTATTGCTTGAAGTACACCTTTGCTTTTGTCGACAAGATATATGGGTAGTCTCTCGCCTTGACGGTGCTCAGCTCCTAGTCTTCGTTCTTCGCTGTCGGTGATAGTGAGTATGGTTGGCCCTGTTTATTTTATTTTTGAGGGTCAGATACACGCGATTTCTGCTGAAAAATACTGCAGTGAGGTGAGACTTACTGCTGGGATCATCTTTGGGCACCTTGGCATCCATTACATTGTCCAATGTCTTGTCGGATGATCCATATATAAACAAATGCAACTGGAATGGACTGAGATTGTAGGTTGTAATGGCAATTACATGAAAGATGTATTTGCGCTGGTGATAATGGTTGGCGTGTTGCGAAAAGGCATGCACTCAACCACGCGTATCTTTATTTACATGGCTCTTTTCAGACACGCCCATCACTTCTTGTGACGTCACTGCATGGAAACCTCATGGATCCAGAAGCTTCCATTTGCGATACCGCACAAACAGTATCTAGTGCTGCAGGTGCCCGGCGGGACAATTAAACATTGCCATTTTCCAACACTTTGTGATTGCTCTTTGAACAATAATATTTTCTCCTGAATGGCTGGCTGGCTCATTCAGTCGGTCCTACTCACCTTTGTTCTCCAGAGGTTTACAGACCTTCATTGATTGGAGAGCATGTCTGGGTTGGTGCACACTATTCTCTAAAGCCGTCCGCCGAGGCGCATAAGTTTGCTCAGTGAAACTATCTGAGTTTGTCCTCATGAGTGTCTTTGGAGGTCTCACCATTGTGTAAGCTCAGTATGTCACAGAGATACGGCAAGACAAGCATCTTGTTCGCTAACGTTATTATACTGCAATCAGCCCAGTGAAACATACGATTAATCAGACCGTCAGGATTCTTTATTATAATCCAAAAAGCGTGTAGGGTCTATGCGGATACTTTGATTCACAGAAAAAGACATCCTGACTCAAACGCAACTTCTCAGGCCTCTCAAGCAAGCTTTCATAAATCTCTCCAAGATCGGTTTCTTTGCTGGTAGGCAGTTTCAAAGCATGAATTAAATGCATGCTGGTGCCAGGCACTTGCCTTCCAGACACAGTGGCAGTCTGTTCCCCAGAGCATTTCCACTTTCCATAGGAACCCATGCGACCGCTACGCTGCAGCATTTATAATTTACTACGAACGATGAAACATGGCAATGCCAAAAGCGCAACTCCAAGCTGGTGCATGATCTGGGCTAAAGTGATTGTGTTGTGTAGCTAGAGCGCAGTGGTGGTCTGTTAACGCATCATGGTATGCGTAGTGACCTACAGGTGAAGGAGAATGCGTTTGTGCTCGTGGATTACTGTACCTTTTCTGGCGATGATAGCAGTCGGTGTGGGCTACAAGGTGCCTTTATGCTGGCGCAGACCTCCATTTATTTATGTTGGTGGAACAAAGTCTGGGAAGCAAACCTGTGGTGCATACCTGGACCCTCGATCGGTTACGGTTCCGTTTTTAGATAGTAGGAGCGTGAGGTAGGTAGTGGATGGTTGTTGAGCAATATGATGTACTCAGTAAGAAGGTGTATTTACGAATAATTCTGGAAGTATCCGCAACCGCATATTCATCCAAGTCCAGTATTTTCTGTCCACGGTCAACACGTCTCTACTCTTCACCTTAACACGCCTTGCACCTTCACTGGATGATCGTTCTCTACTAGTGAGTGTAGAGTCATGCTTGTTTGGGGCCCAGAGTCCAAGGGGAAAGTGGCTTGGGCAATCTTGCATGTATTGCGGTAATGATGATTTTTTGTGGTCTCTCCTTTGAATAGAGGCGTAGTAGCGCTCTTTCTATGTTACCGCTTTGCTAGAGGAAGTATCGGATCGAGACTTGGTTTGGAGCATGGGGATTAGCTACGTTCATTCGGATGTTCTAGTATGCTCTGCACCGCAAAAGATGGAGTTGTGAACAAGGATTAGGTTCGATATGAGAATGAAAATTGTCAAGTTACAAAAGTAATTTTTATCCCAAAGTAAGGTACTTTATGCAGGTTTTGTTCCCCTTCCTGCGACTTCCGATACACCATTCACAACATGACCTGTATTATTACGGTACTAGCGGAAAATCCGGACACTCCGCCATGCGGTAGCCATCATGGGCCTTTTATAATTCATATCAAGCTTGCACACCCCATGTTCCCCCACCAATTCGACTAAATTATCGACTCAAACTACTGCAAAGTTTCCGCAACTCAACATGATCTCCGCAGTCAAAGCCGCCTAAAGACTAGATTCGCGAGGAACCCCGACAGTGCAAGTACGAATCACCACCGACAAAGGCAAGCCCCGATCCAATCGACAGATATCCATGCTATTCCACTAACCAATCCATCGCTGCGCAGGAGAGTTTCAAGCACTCGTACCATCCGGGGCATCCAAAGGCGACTACGAAGCCATCGAGCTCCGAGATGGCAAGAGCGACGTCTACAGAGGCGAAGGTGTCGAGACGGCCGTCCACAACGTCGAGAATATCTTCGGACCCGCTCTCATCAAAGCGAAGCTCGACGTCGCTACGGACCTGAAGGAAATCGACTCCCTGCTGCGAGAAGTGGACGGGTCCAAGGACAAGAGTAAACTCGGCGCCAACGCCATCTTGGGTATCAGCATGGCCTGCGCGAGAGCGGGTGCAGCCGCGCCTGTCTGGCCGAGCTGCGTAATTGAAGAAGGAAGACTTTATGGGACACGCTGCTGTCTTACCCGTGCAAGAAGTATCTGCATTATCAGTTTGTTTTGAGATGCAGTGGCGGTTCGGTGAACGGCGAGGTCCGAAAGTCACTTGCACTTTGATTGTCAGTGTAATTTCAATTGCTTTGTAGCGCGAAAACGCACAAGCTGATGAAAGGCGCCAGAGACGTCAATAGCTGCAGATAACACGCAATGACAAGAGCTAGTTATCCGCAATGTTCTTTGAAAAGTCAGTGTTTATGCTAAGTCTCTCTGCTATCAAAAGCTGCTAAATGGATTGCAAGATGTCACTCTGTCGGGAGGAAGGGTATCGTGTATAGATAAGAAAAGCCATTGAAGATGCCAAGGTCTCCTGCCTCAGGTCGAGTCACTGCATGTCGTCCATCATTATCGATAAAGCCATCATGTTATAGGAAGAGCGTCAAATTCAAACCAGCACAAAATCTAAGAGACACTCGGAGCTTCTTGAGAGGGGACCTAGATGTCCGTAGTGTTTAATAACCTTGGGATTAGAAAGTTATTGGCACGGGAGATCTCCTTGGGAATCTTTACTCCTTTAGAAGAACCCCTTGTTGACATCGTGGCGAAGACAAAAGGGTTACGTAGGCAGATCCATCCCGTCAAGATTTGGATTTTCGAGTCTCGTGTCAAACAGCAAAGAAGGATCCCACCACATGGTTGATTCCCAGTCATTTGGGACCTCGGAAAATGGTAATGCTTCCGATGATTCCCTGACTGGATCTGGACCTGCGGTTCCATTAACGTCCACGGTGGTGTCACCATCCGTGGTGGTCAAAGGCTGGGATAGATCGTTCCAGGACCAAGCCGGCATTTCCGAAGGCTGTTGCAGGGAGTTGGACACATTTTGCAGGCTTGCATCAAACATCAGGCTCGAGACTGTAGTGCCAGATACTGATGGCGGCTTGGATAGATTGTACGGAGTCGCTACCTGGTCGAAATAATTATTAAAGTTCCAGTAGTCATCGACGCTTTCTGTAGGAGCAGCAGGCTTCTGACGTTTCAAGTGTGACGTTCCTGATTTGTTTGCCAAATCTGAGCCTCCATTCGTATTTGGTGAGCTATCTTCGACGTTTCCAACAACGGCCACATCAATATCTGGAGTGATAGACGTGTTGAGGGGTTGTCTTGACTCCGCCCTCTTCCTCTTCCCAAGGCCGTCATGCCCTGTAGCCAAAGTTGTACCGCTAATTCTGCTCCTCCCATTGGTGTCCTTATCATTGGAGCCACTCGTAGCTCCATCCCCAAAGAATTCTTTGTTGTCGTGCCCAACTTGCGAGGTTTTGCTTTCGGGGGCCTTATTCTGGGTGTCCTGCACGTTTTCGAAATCGAAGCCGCATGCTCTTACTGCCTGGATGATCTCCTGCATATCCTTTTCCTCTATTGGTTGTTTCACATGACGGTGAAGCATCTGGAGTGCTTCGATGAGGCGCGATTGCTGCAACTCCAGGGAATGAAGATATCTGAAAACGAACATCAGTACTTCGCCCAGCGAGCGTGAGCTTGTCTGATAAGTATGATTGACTTACTCGCTCCTTGGGTCGTTGGAGGATTTCTTGGTGGTGATACAAAGGGCCTTGTCCTGGGAACATCGTAGACAAGGTAGATCGCCATCACACTGGATATGAGGATATATTAATACAAAGTAGCACAGTCGAATACTCAAGAATCACGACTTGCCTTGACTTTCTTCATACGACATCGATCGCACGCTGTCCGCACCCTAGCTGCTTTGGTAGCAGCAGTGATCTTAGCCATGGGTTGGGGAGGGGGAGGGGGAGGGGGAGGGTTAGGGTCGCCATTGCGGTTGGCTTTCGGTTTAGGAGAGCATATGAACATTGAAGTGGTGGTCACTTGAGGGTGCGGTAGTGTGAAAAGCTGTCGGAGCTGAGATCCATGGAGTCGATACTAAGAGAATGTGCTGGTTGCACAGGCAAACAAGCACGGCTGGACCATTACCTTATCGTCGTTAAACTTGCACTACCAAGGTACATGTATGATGTCAGCATCTGTACGTTCTGGGCAGTGGTGGAGTTTCTTCCGGGAATATATTCTTGGGAAGTTGCTTCCGGGAAGTTCCTGGGAAGGAAGGCTTAGCCGGGCTATGACGTAGTAGAAATAGTAACTTCTTCTCATTCTTTCTCAGGAGAATTCTTCATAGAAAATCAAGGCATTCTACCCCCAACGAACCACTCAATATTGCTTCTTTTTCTTTCTGTAAGCAATAGAGTTTTAATACCCCGAGACACCCGATTAGATAGCGGCGTTAAGGCGCAGCCCTAGGCCTGGCTGGATTATCATCTACCCATCATATGTGATTGCGTGGAAGGACAGCATGATTGAGGGATGGAAGGCTCGGCTGAAAGGCCGGTACTGCAGTGGGGATGATTCTCGGGGGGTTGATTATGTTTAAAGACTGCTAGAATCTGGTGGACTTGCAATTCGAATCTCGGCCACGGGAGTGACTAGGACAAAATACTCAGACAAGATCTCGACACAAGGAAACGTGACGGTGAAATTGCAAATGAGGGGCACCGAAGCGCGTCTACCAGACTATGCCATCCCACAAGTACCAAAGTCACGCCTTGTCAGTCCGCACTTGGCCGAGATTCCTGTCTATCATGCGCCATGTAACTGGTTTGAGCTCTCAGACACTATAGCTCGGCTCTATACTTGTTGTCCTTCCAACTCGGGTATCGGTCTTTGATCTTCCATCTCCGAAATGGATCTCGCTGTCCCAATTTCCAGAATATGTGGTCCCGGCGCTTCGGCGTCTAGTTCTGGAGTTGTGAGATGGTTTGCTTCCTCTTCTACGGCCAATGATTTCAGCATGAGATGCTGCCCATCTTTGCCGCTCTGTTCTCTCGACAACGGTAAGATGGTTGATGGTGCTGACTTGCTTGCTGGTAGCATATCCATGAGTAGTTTGGAACCTCTTTTATAAGTACTCTTGCGTTTATGTAGCTGTAGGAGCTTCTCGAATATGAACGATAGTAGAGGGCGGAGAGAGGGCAGACATGCTAAAGATGGCAGCGACATTCTGGATGTTAGACAGTCTGTTTCTTGCTATACAAAGGAGTAGAGAAGTTGAATTTTACTGACCACAGATAATAGACACGTTGATCTCAACGCACGTGCAGATCCAGATATAGATGTAATCTAGCGTGACAAAGGCTTGCGGTTGAATTCCTTTGACTAGGTATATCAAGCGGATAATAGAGACAATTGTCACGCTGGATTCGAATATTCGTTAGCGAACATACCTAGATCTAGCTCCAGCGCAGATAGTTGTAAACGTTGAGGGGATTATGGTAGAAAAGAGTAACATACAAGCTACCCACGGTAAATATTATAGTCAAGAAAGCTTTCTGTTGTCTGTGTATATGAAGGTTCCAAATGATGGGCACCGGTAAGCCTAGAAGCACTATATCGGTGATTATATGTGGTATCGAAAAGCCCACAAAGAACCGACCACTGTCAAGATGACAGTTACCATTGAAAACGTAACTTGCGTTGATAGGACCACAAAAGAATTTGAGAAGTATCTAGGTTCTCGTTATAATTTCTGCGCCTAAGACTTTTGATAGGCTTGAGTATCGGGGAGTGAGAACGTACCACTGCAACTCCCCAGCACGTCACAACCACTGTAAGAGCCCAGATAAAGATTCGAGTTGCTCGACAATTGGCGCTGAAAAGACGCCAGTAGAAAGCCAGGATGGAATATTTAACAATCCAAACGACAACTACCCAACAGATCTCTGAAAGAAACACTGTCAGACCAAGTATATGTTCATTTGCAGCATGATCGTGTTGAAGTACTCCTTGCTTTAACACTGTTGCATAACATTTGCTGATAAGCTTACAGCTATCCATAATTCGACTTCTAGTATGGTTCAAACAACTTACTCCAGATAGCAGAGATAAAGCATTGCGCGGTAGCGAAGAGCTAATATATATGTAAGCTTAGATTATCCTCCTTGGCTATCGAGATAGCCAACTGTTATTTGTAGTGAAGATACTCACCGTAGCAGGTACTATAAGCCAGTCATCATACCAGAGGCCCGCCTTTGAAAGTCGTCGAGCAATGAATCGAAGACAGACGATAATGACCGTCAGTGCCCAAAGAGCCAAAACACTAGCTTGTATGTTAACGGCCTCAGACATTCTGACATTTGAACCAAGCGTCGCATGTTATAAAGTTTTGCTGGATTCGACTGTGACGAGTGAAAAGCAGGTAATATCGACTGACTTCTGGCTAGTATTAGGTAGGGAAGATATAATATGAAAGACGGATCGAGGGACAGAACTTCTGGAGATCAGATTGCAAGGCTATGCGTTTGCAAATGAGCCATGTGTTGCATCGCATTGTATGCGAGATGAGATGTGCATGAATGAGCCGTCCTTAATTACTCACTGAGGTTACAGCAACCGGTGGCGAGTGGCGGGTATGTGCGTAGCAAGAGGATAAGATGCTCGGCCGTACGATCAAGATTGCCATGAGGCAAGACACACACCATTTGGGTCTACATGCATACCAGTCATTGTCTGACTTGGACTTTCCCATCCTCCAAATGGGGCGTAGTGTCTGAGCCAAGGGTTTGGATCAAAATTTCCAGCCATGTCGTTTCATTAGCCATTCTCGCTGTTTAAAGAATGTTTTTCTTGTGAGAAATCCCTTCCAGCCTTTCCGGAGAAACCTTGCCTACACTGGCATCTTTCTTCCGATGCGCTGGATACAGTACACCTTCGAGAAGTGCTTTGAGGAAACATGAACTCTGAGGTTACCTTCGCTAACGGACAGAAGAAGGAAGGAGGGCGTGTGAAAGGGGCGATTGCTAGTGTACGTCTAGCACTATCCTTTCACTACCCCTTTGCAGCCTCACAAGCTGTTGAAACACTCAGTAATGATTAAATTATTACCTCTATTCTCTCGGGGGCCTCGAAGTGTAGTGTATACAGTATCAAAGTGGCTGTTTCAGGGATACGGGACGGCTGGGATGCTTGGGGGCCAAAATACGATACAAGCCAAGAAATTACACCATATCACCAGCCCGCGCCTTAAAGGCAGCAGCCTTATTAGATGAGCACCACCCTGAGGTAGGGGCAGACTGCTGTCTTCTCAAATCATTTAGAGAGATGAGAGGCTCGCGGGCAGAAACTCGAGGAGGTTTTTATTAACAATCCATAAATTGTTCATAACACTATCTGAAGGCGTACCAAGGTCTACAGCAAATGTCCTGGACGACTCCAGGATTTTCGCTGCTAGAATATTGGATGATGTCCCACCCGCAACGTTTGCCGACTGTATCGGAAGATGCACTAAAAAGCCCATATCGTATGTACTCTTGCGATGTAATCGCAATGGGCATTAGGTGCCAGGTAAAGATCCAAGGACGCTTCCGCAGTCATGATGCCAAGACTCCAGTTGAGTGAAGTGATTGGTGTTGGGGACTTTTGCAGCAGACCTCTGTGAGGTAACTGGTCCATCGGGCCTATAGTTCTCACCTCGTCCGAGAAGCAGGGCAAGCACTACGTTGCCTGTTCTCATAATGTGAAGATAGGCCACCGACTCAATCGCCTTTGCCGGACAGAAGTCAGACACAACGCCATGTGCCCGCATTTCCTTACTGGACAGCAGATCCTGGAATCATTCAATTTAGGTACGCACCGACTTATTTCAGGCATTGGTAAAATTGACAAAGACTTTCGCAAGTTGGTAGCCATCCAGATGCTTCTATGTCTCAATCCAAGAAGGAAGACTCATACAACACCACACGCCGTTGGCCGGATCCCGTGTTCCCACACAAAAGTGCCCATAATAATCACTAGACTGGAAACGCCAACAGCAACGCTTGTCGCTCCATAGAAGTACCCGTGTTTTCTTTGCAAGCCTTTTAATTCAATGACCCACGTACTAACAGTAGTGAGACAGCCGCAGAACCCATCCTGAACGCCTTGGAGTACTTGGCAGCCAGTCCGGCCTCCCCCAACTGTTCCTGTCAATGGTGCACGCTGCAGGTCCCAGCATGCACCCAACACGATTGTCCCTGCGATATTGACGAAGAAAGTCCCAAGCGGAAAGTAACTGATCTTGCCATTGAACTTCAAGGCAGCATGGAAACGAAGGAGACAGCCCAGGGGTGCGAGAACGAGTGCAAACAGGACCTTGCCCCGCCAGGTTTCTTGCGCCCACGTATTATGTCCGTCTGCCGCAGGACCAGATGGACGGTCAGGAGGCCAAATGACCATGATGACAGCTCCCACCCAAGAACCCCATGCAACCAAAACCACCAATGGATCCATTACTCGTCTTATATCCAGCCTAGGCGCTTTCGACATGACTGGCTCGAGTGCGATTGCGATGTGCGCCCCAAGCTCCAGAGCCGACAAACAGAGGCATATCTCTACGATTAGGACAGCTAGAACTGCTAGCACGCTGTTGCCGGCATTGCGAGACGTTTTCGTACCGCTGACTGTCATGTTGTCTGTGTACGCGCTGGTATTCAAATGATTTGAGAGAGCGAAGAAAACATCACGCATGAAGGAAGAGAAGGAGGTGAAAGAGCCGCAGAAGCCGACGCTGAGCCCGATGAAGACTGGGATGGCTTTCTTTTCTGTTTGATGCTGCTTCCTGGCTGCTGCCAAGATCGCTTCTTTGTCGGCCTCATCTTTCAGCTGGAGTTCTCGACGCGCGCGCTCCATCGCGGTCTCCCATTCATTGTGAAACAATGTGCGCTCTTGACTTAGGTATCCCATTATTAAGGATCCTCCGACATTGGCCCACAACTCGGAAATCGCGATTGGAGAACCTGGGTATATTGTGAGAGCTTGGAGTCCAAGCCGCGCTAGAGTACCTAGGATTGAGAAGAGAATTAAGTACGACGTCACATAGAGATGAATGTACATCCTGCGCATTGTTCGATCCCGCATCTTCTGAGGAGATTCTTTCTCATCATAAACGGAAGGCTGTCCGTTTCGTTCTTGCTGAGATCCTCGCCGCTCGAACTGCTTTTCATTTTTTCGAGCTTCTTCCAGGTCATGATGATGGTAAGTTCTTCGCTCATCTGGATATTCATCCGGTGGAGGATCCTCTAACTCATTAAGATTTGCGTACTCAGGGGAATTGTCCTGGTCTTCCTCATTCGGCTGTACAGGGACGAATTGTCTAGCTTGTATTCCTTCCTGCCCTTCAGTCCGGATTTCCTCAAGGTCATGATGATCATACACTCCTTCTTCACCTGGATTCTCGACTGGCAATGGTCCTGCGAGCTCATCAAGGTTGGCGTACTCGCCCGGAATGTCATCTTGTCGACTGGGAAAGGAAGGGGAATTCACTACTTCTGACCTCTTGCTTTGTATGGCCGTTAATTCGAATTCATGTTCATGGTCAGATTGTTGAGCCACATGCTGTACGTCCAAGTTCTCGACTGGTGGGGGCGCTTGGGTCTCGTTGAGATTAACGAAGTCTAATGGCATATCGGTGGCCGCTGCCATGGCTTCTGATACATGTAAGACTGTCCATCTAATAGATCTAGTGGTAGACGACTTGGCGATCTCAGTACTGCACAAGCATGGAGTAGTTTGTCAGGAGAAAAAAGGGCGAGAAAGGAATACGACAAGAGATTACATATCCCTATGGTGACCTACGAGGGCGTCATGCCCTAGTCAAGATGGAGAAGCAAAATGCCATGTCCAAATGTAAAGCAGCGTGGGATCTCAAGCGTCCCCGTTGCTTCCAGCGACGCCGTTTGAAGAGTAGCGTTGAAGGCAAGGCTCGGGGCTTTCGGCAAGGCTAATGCTAAATTGCGAGTAGCTCCCGTGCTCCCATACACTAGAGTAAGGTATTTTCCGTAAGGTACATAGGGCTGAATTTGTAATTTTGGGGTGTTTCTAAACCTTAGCCCACCTAAGTATAATATTACCGGAGAGTTATTAGGCCGATAGTTATACTCCCCTAATTAGTAAGATCTTACTATAGTAATTTAAGATAGTTCTTTATCTTCTATATTCTTTCTCTATATTTTATTATTATACTATCGTATCTTTCTTAAATCTATTTTTAAGGCTATTTATATCTATCTTACTTTTCTTTATTATTATACTATTCTTAAACCTCGTTATTCGCTAGCCCTTTAAGATTAGAGGCTTTAAGAATATCTAGTTAGAGCTTAATTAATATAATAGTAATTCTAAGAGAATCGATTATAATTATACCTTAGTAATAATATATTCGGACGAAGATATAGCTCTTAATTAAAAGATTAAGAATAAGAATAACTTTAATAATAAATAGAGTTAAATTACGTATTTTAATATATCTAGATTATTATTATTATTTTTAAAGACTCTTTTTATCTCTTATTATCTTATTATTAAGCGGAAGATCTCTAGTAGTCTTAATTAATAAAAAGTACTTTAAAAAGAAATAAAACGTAGTAAATCTATATCTATAATATTCTTAAAGATTATATTAATAATATTAATACTATCTTTAAATACTTTAGCTACTTATAAAACTATTTTTTTAATAAAAATAGTTATTAAATAAATATCGAAATAGTTTAATATATATTAGCCTTTAATTAATAATTTCTAGATATATAATAAGCCCGATAAGCCGCTTATAGCTTAAGATACTTAATTATTTTATTAATAGTATCGCTTATATAAAGATAAGATTATAAATAAGATCTATAACTAGCAAAATAAGACTTTATAACGCGTTAATCTTTATAAAATAAAGTTAAAAATAATTAAGATTTATAATTAATTAGATTATAATATTCTCTTATTTATTAAGATCTTTTTTTATATAGACTAAAAATATTCTTATTAAGAGTATAATTATAAGCGAGACTATATTAATTAGTATAAAATTAACTCGTTTATAATAAATATTACTAATAGAGTAATTATATAGAGCTAAGAGATCTACTCTGTCTATAATAATATAAAAGATATTAAGTAGATTAATAATCTTATTACTTTAAAAGTTATTAAAGATAGATATCTTAATTTAAAGTACTATTATAACGCTAGAATTAATTAAAAGAAGACTTATCTTAATTAGCGAGTTTATAAAGCGAAGATATTATAATAAAACTAATAAGCTAGCTATCTAACTAATCTAAATAAGATAGAGAACGTTTATAGTATAAATATTATTATTATAAAAAATATTAATAATAAGACTATCTATAGTATAGTATTTATAAAGAAATATAAATATTAAATCTTTTTTATAATTATATATAGATTAATAGAATAACGTTAATTTACTTAAAGTTTCTTTAAAGAAGAGAATATCTTATCTTAATAAATACTATTTATAATAATAATACTTTTAAATAGAAGCTATTTATAATTATAGCTTATAATAAGTATAATAAATAGATTCTCTATATCTATATACTATTATAAACTAAAGATAATAATATCGTAGCGGCTTTTTTTTAAAAGATTAAGAAATAGTATAAAGAAAGAGATACTTAGTATTTTTATTATATAATTATTAATAACTCTATAGCTAAATAGAAGATTATTTATCTAACTTTTTAAAATCTTAAAGAGAATAAATAAGAAGTAGATTACTTTCTATATTTAAAGTATAATAAATAAACTCTTAAAAAGAAGTTATAAGATAATATATATAAGAAATTCTTTAAATATCTCTATAAAGTTCTCTATTATTAATTTTTAGAATATAGCTATTTTAAAAAGATCTATATAATTATTACTACTATCTTAAACTTTAAAAAAGACTATATTTATAAGAAATAGCTAGATTTTAGACGCCTTTAAATATATTATACTTATTAATATTTCTATTTACTTCTTTAGATTATTACTATAAATTCTATTAAATCTTAATATTATTCCCTTAAGATTTATATATAGAGAAAGAGTATAATATTAAGATTTAGTCTTTCTAAAATAGCTAGCTATACTTTAAAGATTATTAATTAGTAGAAGCTCTATAAAAAAGAAATAATTATTAAATTTAAGTTCTATTAATTCGCTAAGTATTAAATTTATTTTAAATTAGTAAAATTCCTCAGTCCTATTTAGTATCTTATAATAGAATAGCTAAAGAAAGCGATAAAAGCCTAGAATAAAGACGAGTTTAACTTAATTATATTCGTAATATATAGCTAATTATTAAAATAGATAAGATTCTATATAATTTAAATAACGAGTTATTATATATTTATATTTTTTATTATTAATATTAACTACTATACTCTTATCTCTAGTAGTTTAATCTAATAAGTAACGTATTTATAAAGATTAATTAAAAGAGGTAAGTATATATATTTAAGAAGAAAGATTTCGAGATCTATAAAAGTATTATTAAAGAATACGTTATAAAGAATATCTATAATAAATTAAATAATCTTAGTAAGTATATACTAAACGTTTAAGAGGTTCTTAATAAGATTAAAATAAAATTCTATAAATTAAAAGCTAATATTATAAATTAAAAGAACGATATAAAAAAGCGTATTTCCGCTTAGTAGATAATTATATTATATTAAATAATAAACTTTATATATTAATAAGAGATCTAAGAAGCCTTAAAAGAACTTATAAATAATAGCTATAATATAGCTAGATTAAAGATATCTTTAAAGTAAAAGAACTCTCTATAAATAGATTCTAATAGAATCTCTTTTTTAATAATAATAAGATCTTCTTATATCTTATATAATAGATTACTTATTTTACTATAACCTCTATATAAATTACGCCTTAATTAATAAGTATATAGGCGGAGTTCGCTAACTAGCCTATAGCTTACTTTAAAGCGAGTAAAATTAATAATAAGATTAATAATAATAATAACGAGATTATAAATTAACTACGCCAGATTTATATAAGCGCTATATTATAATAAGGCGCAGCTACTCTGTAACCTGGTTATCAATATTTTTCTTAGCGTGGGCTGAGGTATAGAAACACCCTAATTTTGGCATCTTTATGCGAGCGGTTTCAATCATACGCAACTGGAAAGGAAAGCCAACAATTGTGGCTTCCATTGTTCGCCTTCGCGATTGGTCTTTACCGCTTCCCAAGACCCTTTTGGAAGGCGGGAACCTCCATACTAAACCTAGTCCGCACGAGCTGCATTGGATAAGCAAGATTATGATACAACAAACACCTCCCCGTATACCAATCGTTCAGCGGGAGATGCGGCGCAGAACAGGAAATGCCATGGCATATGGTTGTATTCTATACAGAGGAAGCAGGCTGTCGACAGGTCGTTCGGGGCCTGGGTGTAAGCCTAGCGGACTACAGGGACTCAAGTGGTACAAACGAGGGAGCTGCGAGGCTTAAAGAATGAGTGATCGTGGCTGGACACCAGGCAGGCTTATGCGAATATGGTATCTGGTATATGGGGGAAGGGGGAGGGGATCACGACAAGCATGGATCGAGTGACAGGGACTGAGAGGATGAAGGCAGGGGGAAGGGGTATGCATGGCTCCGCGAAGCGCGATGGGTACGCAGCCCCCCGGTCATCATTGAGCTGGTACTAAAAGTACGCTTTTGGCCAGCGCGAACACACATTCGAAGCTACTCCGGGTTCGGGTCTTCGGGCCGTGGCATAAATGCTGGAGTGTATGCCTAGTGTATATTGCGTTCAAAGTGCTCAGCAATCGGGGCACGATGACGACTCCCACTGGCCATCTCGGTTTGAGTGAGTGACTCAGAATGTAGGCTATGTGGGCAGGCATTGACAAATACTGATTGGGATAAAGCTTCTAGTTCCCTCCGGCCAGTTCCTCCAGCATGATTCCCTTGAGTGTTTGTAGGAATAAAGCCGTATCCTTCTCATCATGAAAGCTTTCGTTGTAAACGAGGTTCAGATTGAGTCGATCTCTGAAAGTCCAGACGAAGCAGACGCACTGTCTGGTCAGTATCTCGACTCCCACAGATACGTTTTGAATCTCCACTCCTCTATCCCGGGTTCCCTTTACGCGCTCGATGAAGCTTTCGGCGACACCGATACTACTGATATCGACATCGCTGGGAGGCTCTTGAGGTTGTGGCATGTTGCGGATTAGCTTGCATAAGCCAAGTGCATACTCCCTATGCGAGTCGATGAACTCTTTGTTCAGGCCTTTACGGTATTCATCGTTGTAAGCTTTGGCATTATCGGTCCAGGAAGCTGACGCGGGGACTGTTTTCATCCAACCGGTCGTATAGAGACCGCTCGCATATGCAGGAGTCGAGTATGGCCCCGGCAGATAGGGGCGAAGGCTGAAGCGAACGGTGCTGGTGTAATGCTTGTTTCTATTATCTACAGAGGCGAGAGCGTAATTTGTTGCGGCAACAGAAGCGTGCACAGCGGAGGTTACGGAAAAGCCTTTGACTTTACACTGACTGACAACAAAGTTCGTTTCGGAGGTGCTGAAGACGCAGCGGGAAGAGCGCGTACCGCCGGGCAGTGTGATAGCTTCACCTCGATAAGGAATGCCTACTGCACCGGCTGCTTGGTGGAACGTCTCTACATACTTTTGACCGAGGGCCTTAATGACATCGGTAGGTACGATCGGTATGTTTGCTGTATCCTCGATTGGTGGCGCAAGCCGAGCGGCTTCTTGACCCCAGATCAGCGCGTTGGGGTCTGGAAGAGCGGGTCCGGTGATATAATCGAAAATGGCGTCGATGAGAAGTAACACCCCTACACCATCCGTTCGCCAGTGTGCTGTGTGGCCTAGGATTTCATTGGATTTAGGTAGGTATGTGAGGGCTGCGTAGAAGCCGGGCTTGATGTCGGGAATGAGGTCGTCGGCAGTTTTATTCTCAATGACGTGAAAGGTGTCGGTGGCCCATTGATCGAGAGCGGCTGTGTCTGGAACCGTATATAGGAGAGATTTGTCGTCGATGGCCTGAGCGGCTATGCTTGGATGACGAAAGCGTAAAGTCTTCCATGCCGTGAGGAAGAGAGATGGAAGGTCCTCTTTCGTAAGAGATCCCGTGAGTGTGAAGGAGGCGATGGAATTGATGGCCCAGTGCTCGCGGCCTAGGGGGTGGCCTGGGTCGCCAACTAATTTGATGAAGAGTTCATTCTCCCCAATGGCTCGCTGGAAGCTTCCCGGGGCAACTTCTGACCAAGGCATCACGGACAAGTATCTGGGTTAGGGCGAGAGCCAGAGAGTAAGGTAGAAGAGGTGTTCTGCTAGCTTCAGCGAGACGGCTCCTCAAATATAATGATTATATAATGATAACAGGGTTATTGGTTGTCTCTAGCTGCCCCACCGATCAGCATTATTATTCGCACAATTATGTTGTACGGCGCATTCATTCTTGTCGTCTGATATTTAACTACAAGGATACTATGAGGTCCTCGTATGCACCCCGTCTTCATGGATCCGCCTTTCCAGCCAGCTTACAGTACTTTCCAGCCATCTTGCATGGGCTGAGCTCATTCAGCGTCGCTGGAAGAATCAATACAACAGAGCTGCTCTATAGAGAAATTGAGATATCGAAAAGAAGAAAACAAAGCCCTCCAAAGATGGATATTGATGGAGTTGCCCTTGTCGCAGGAGCAGGTAAGGCAAATCAATTCCCGAGAGACGCCTCGGCAAACTACTCGTCCCAAGTTTGTGATGTGATATGGTTCGAGCATTCAGGCGCTTCTCACTTGGCACCCGCATGGGAAAAGTTGCCGTGTCTTTTAAAGAGAAGACGACAAGACTCGGCTCAAGGTTTTGCCCAATAAGTATGGGATCGTGATAAAATCAGATCAAAGCTAACTTATGATTGGCTGTTTGGATGGCCTTGGCCTCAGCTTGACGAAATGGATGATGAAACGCGGAGCGCGCAACTTTGCATTTCTTGGCCCGACTGGCTTAAAAAAATGGGTAGCTCAATTCCTCACCCAAGATCTGCAGGGCCAACGTGCAATCGCAGAGGTCGTACGCGGCGATGTCGGAATCAAAGCAGACGTCGAGCGTGCCATGTAAACTGCGAGACATCCTATTGGCGGCGTGGTGCAGGCTGCTATGGGTCTCAGTGAAGCGCTGTGGAGCGTAAGGTCAAAGGCACGGTGGCATGCCAGCATCCGTCCCAAAGTACAAGGTACTTGGAAATTGCACAACCCTTGGCGCGACAGAGAGAGATAGAGAGCTTGACTTTGTCCATCTCTGGTACAGTGGGTACCGCTACCGAGAGTAGTTATTGTTCAGGCAACGCTTTCCTCGACTCGTTTGCCCGCTACCGCAATAGCCTCAGCCCTGCCTGCTGTGTCCGTGGATTTGGGTATAATCTCAGAAGTCGGCTATTTGCACGGAGACCTAGACGTCGAACGACTTATGAAGCGCAAAGGTATCTCTGCGATTGGAGGTGGAGGTGGAGGTACCGTACATGACGCTGCTTGGGAAGAGTACGAGCGTCAGTAGCTTGGTGCAGCTTATTGCTGGCGTGTTAGAGGAGAGAGTCGTGCAAGTGACTACGTCTTAGGTGATGCTGTACTCTATGTGGTTGGCGTGGTACTTGTATAATATTGGACAAGACTGATTTCTAGTCTTCAGATGGTTGGCAGGATTGAACATATCAGGCATCGGCTGTTATGGGCTCTAATCTTCTCTGATTCGTACTTCTTCAATACTCGGAAAGCTGCAAAGGCAAGTATACAGTATGCTCGCATGTATTTTTTGATTACTATTCTATGCCTGAACGTTATGCGCGTCAAACCGGGCCGTTAGTTTCTCCGGGCTTTCAATCGCATCATGTCTTGGCACAATTTGTTTTCGTCGTCCAATGTCGCAGAAGCATACAACAGTCAACTCCGTACAGAACACACCATCCTTTCCAGCGACGCCGCTGATCCAACATTGAGGAGTAGTTGACCCTCTTCTCACTCTCACCCTCACCTTCTATCATACTCAATTCATATTGCGCCACAGGAATATCCAAGAGGAATTCAGTCTCTCAGCATGAATCTTTGCAATCTACACTGTTAATCAGCGTCCTTCTGTCGACAATCACGTCTTTCCACCTTTGAGTCTTTAACTCACCAAGATATGTCGGACAAGCCAAACATATCACAAATCCTAGCGGCATTAGGTAAGCCTTTCAGTCATCCTGACGAGCTCCTGGCCCTTGGGTCTGATAGAACATATGACAGCAGCACAACGCCCTGGAGGAACGCCGACCCAATCGCAGTTTACGCCTCATCAAGCACCTTTACAGCAGCCTCCTCCTCAAGCTTACCCCACCCTGTATCCTCCTGCAGGTCGTCCAGCAGGCGCTCCAACAGGAGTAACCCCATATGTTCTCCCGCAACCAAGCAACTCAGGCAGCATCGATCTAAGCAATGTCAAGCCTGTCCACTCAGGCTCAGTGAGCTTGGCAGATGCTGTCACAAGAGCGCGAAGCATTGCTGCAGAAAAAGGATTTTCCCCAAATGGTCTACGAAGTGGTGGCAGTGAGTTTTAGTCTTCTCATTTCTCCAATATATTTGTATACCGCATGCCCTGGCGACTGACTGACCCTTTTCCTTAGCACCAAGCCGCGACAGCGATCCTCGATTAGCAGGACGCTACTACAGACCCTCACGATCACGCTCAAGATCTCCAGGCCGTACGGCACGAGATGGCTTTCGAGACGGCCATAACCCGTACCGTGATGAGCGTCGCGATGAACCGCGACGACAGACGGCTCTACCATACGGACGTGAGAGGTCATTCTCTCCTGGCCCCCGCTTTACTCCGCCTCCAGGACGAGGCTTCGGTGGACCCGGCCGCGCAGTTGATGAAGGTGTGGAAACGATTCCTATAGAATCGAACCTAGTCGGTCTTATCATTGGCCGCCAGGGAGAAAATTTGAGACGTGTGGAGGCAGACACTTCAACCAGAGTACAATTCATCACAGGACCCGAGGAAAGCGGACCGATGCGCCAATGCAAGATCACTGGGAGTCGAGCGGCGCGAGAAAGTGCCAAAGCAGAAATATTTCGTATCATCGAAGAAAATGGCAATGGACCGTCAATCAGTGGCAGAGCACCTCCGCCCCCGGATCGCAACATGAACGTGGGAGGAAGCATGCCCAAGATCGCCGGAGCGCAGCAGCCGGCACTCCGGCCTGGAGAAGATACCTCGCAAATCATGGTACCAAATCGCACTGTCGGCCTAATCATAGGAAGAGGAGGAGAGACGATTCGCGATTTGCAAGAGCGAAGCGCATGTCACGTCAACATCGTCGGAGAGGAAAAGAGCATCAACGGCCTGCGCCCAGTGAATCTTATTGGTACGCCACAGGCGGCAGCTATGGCGAAGGACCTCATCATGGAGATTGTGGAGAGCGATACAAAGAATCTGGCTGCAAAAGGCGGGGATCCTCGTGACCGAGGTGGACCCCCTGCATTTGGTGGAGGAGACGGCGAGAAGATCAACGATAGGATCTCTGTGCCGTCAGAAGCGGTTGGCATGATTATTGGCAAAGGTGCGTATTATTCGCGTTGCTAGATGTTCCCAGCCGCTGACCATTTCTTGTAGGAGGAGAAACGATCAAGGACATGCAAGCTACAACGGGCTGCAAGATCAACGTTTCCCCAGCCGCTGGACAAGACTTTGAACGCGAGATTGGACTGGTAGGATCTCGAGACTCCATCGAGCGAGCAAAGAATGCCATCATGGAGAAAGTCCACGCAGTGGTACGTCTCTTCACCCCCTTTGCATCTTCAGACTCCCATCGCCCCTCTGACTTTGTCACACAGCAAGAGAAGAACAGCGGCCGCGGCCGATCCTCCGACCACCAAAACCAATACAACAACGCCCCATCCTTCTCCCAACCCCAGCAGCAGCAGTATCAGCAATCGTACGGCCACCAACAGAACCCCCAACAACCACAGCAACAACAGCAGCAGCAACAGCAGCAACAGCAACAGCCCGGCGGCCCCGGTGGAGGAGCGGATCCCTATGCAGCATATGGCGGCTATGAGAACTATGTCGCTCTGTGGTATTCTAGCTATCAAGCCCAGAATCAAGGCCAGCAAAACCCCCCACAAGGTCCCCCTGGCTCGTGAACGTGATGATACGTGCGTGAATATTACTTCGACATTGTTGTGATGTTGTTCGCAGATACACATGCCGCGTGAAAAGATCGATGACTGAAATGCTTTGAATGAACATGTATGCGATGACGAATACGTGAGACACGACTACCACACTGCCTAGCAGCATCCGTTTACATACCTACGTTACATACCATGCATGCTGAATGTTTCCATGACGTTGAAAAGCAGGAGAGTGAAAATGCGGGGATTGAGGGCTGGATATTGTTGATACCCCTGGCTGGCGGGTTGGGTCGAGGAGGATGTGGGTTCGCTTTTTTTTTCTTCTGCTAGCTTTCTACCGGGGGACACATACCGGCGTTGCTGGCTAGGCCAGACCATCGATACTTTAGACGGCGGATTCACTGCTGGGAAACGAGAAGCTGTCGCTCGCGCCTATCTCGGAGCTTGTTCCTTGTACATAGCTGCCCATAGACGGTTCGCTTCGTCGAAGGAAAGGAGCGGTTGCATATTACCCTGTTCTTTTTTCAAATGCGTATTTGCCTATAGATACATAGTAAGGCGCCGAGATCCCAAGATGATGATCCTCGCGGTAGCATATCCAGATCCAGATCCTGATCCAGGCGCTGCTGCCGCTAGCCAGCCTACTTCGGCGACCTCGCCCCCCTATCTAGTGGAAAAGATATCCTTGCGCCTACCACACTCGATTGTACTCCATTGAACCGGAACTCAATAGCAAAGCAGACATCTCTCCCCGGCCCCCTCCTCGACAACGCCGTCGCTGAATCGTAAAAATAAGCCTCCCCTAGGACTCCCGTCTGGCCTGTCTGTCCCCCCGTCGGCCTCTGCTCGTTTTTTTTTTCTCTTTTTTTCAGTCTTCACGTCACCCGTTGCCCTTCTGCCGTTTGCCTCTAACCGTCGGGCTTGCTTTGACCTTCGCACCCAGTTGGCCTCCACCTCCGCCAACACCATTGACCTCCATTACCTCGTCTCCCATTTCTCCCTTGCCCTGTGCACCGCTAGGTCGCCTCCTCTTCCCTGTAGTAACATTGGGACTCGCAGTCGCGCTCCCTCCGGCGGGTGTGCCGGCATTGCTTGGATTGGTCCCCTGATGAGAGGCTTGATGGGCCATTCCAACACTAGTGGGGCCACCCATTGAATTCTGGAGTGCGAGGTTCTGCATGGAAGGTGTAGGGTGGTTGGAGAGGGTGGCGGGAGAAGCGGTGGGGTTTGTGTTTTGCCCAGGAAGATTGAGGTGAGCTGCTTGGGCGGGGGACAGGAAATGCGTAGGTGGTTGGAACTGAGGGTTTAGATTGTGCTGCTGCTGGCCTTGATGGTGAAGTTGAGGGTTGAATTGCGGGTGTTGACTTTGTTGTTGTAGTTGGTGTTGGTGCTGCTGTTGCTGTTGTAGCAGCTGTTGGTGGTGCTGCTGCTGCTGTTGCTGTTGTTGTTGTTGTTGGGCGGAGATGTTATTGCAGTATTGGGCAAGGGCGTCAGAGGCGGAGAGGTGCTCATGGTTTTGTGCGAAGTGGAAGAGATTGGCCATGATTGACAGGGTTTCTGCCAGCTAAAATGTTGGATTTTGGTGAGCTTGTAGTGCAACAAAAGGATCTCTAGACTGCTCACTTCAAGGTAGGTTTGAGCCCCTTCAGTCATGCCGTACTCGGTCACCATCGACGATGGTACAGGCTTTGGCGCTGGCTGGTCTTGAGCGTGCTGTTGCTTCTGCCGCTGTTGCTGAGCTCGTTTCCCGGAAGCTTTGCTAGTGTTAGGCGACAACTTGATATCTGGAGACTCTGCCGCGCTTCGAAGAAGCTGCTGCCGGGGTACGTATTCACTGTGTTCGACGGTGGTTAATTCTAAAAGATCGATCTTCCAATTCTGGTCGAATTGACACCTAAGATTGCCCATGGAAACAAGCTATGCTGGGTCAGTAGTGCATTCAACCCAAGCTCCAGAAGGATTTTAAGATACCTGATGGCCGTTTCTGAACCAGTACATGAAGCTCGACTTGGGGCTTTCGACAGAATGGCCTACACCTGGCAAGTTCTTCTCAATAGCGTTTGAAAATGTCATCTGAATGTTTGTAATCCCACTATTGAAGTGCGCCCAGTAGTATCTTGGCAGACTCGGTGTTGATAGTTCGAATTGCTTGCTCTCTTTGGCTTCCGATGACCATAATGACTGTCTGAGCACACCCTTTTGAGAGAAAAAGCTGTCTACGAACGTGTGCCAGTACCCGAGATCATTTGCCTGCCTGCGGGCTTGCATTTGATTTTGGTAATTTTCATCCAGTCGTCCGTTCAGCTGAGATCTGGGACTGGGACTTTCTAAACTTTGGCTGAGATGATCGGCAAAGCTGAGAAGCCTCAGAATGCCACTCGTACTCATGTGGTTCGGCATACGAGTTTGACCTATAGCAGCAGCAGCTGCTGCCTGCTGCTGCGCCTGCTGCTGCTGCTGCTGATGCATCTGGGCTTGATGCTGCTGAGAATGTTGCTGTTGAGCTTGCTGCTGCTGCTGCGGATTAGGTGGCTGCTGTTGACTTTGTTGGTTCTGTTGCTGCTGGTGTTGCTGCTGCTGCTGCTGCTGCTGCTGCAATTGTTGTTGCTGAGCGGCTTGCTGCTGCTGCTGCTGTTGCTGAGCGGCTTGCTGTTGCTGCTGTTGTTGCTGCTGCTGTTGAGCTTGCTGTTGCTGTTGCTGAGCTTGCTGTTGTTGCTGAGCTTGCTGTTGCTGTTGCTGAGCTTGCTGTGCTTGCTGTTGTTGCTGTTGTTGCTGAGCTTGCTGTGCTTGCTGTTGCTGTGCTTGTTGTTGCGCTTGCTGTTGCGCTTGCTGTTGCGCTTGCTGTTGTTGTTGTTGTGCTTGCTGTTGCTGCTCTCGTTGCTGAGCAGCCTGGGTTTGGGCAGCTTGGGTTTGTTGCTGTTGCTGTTGTTGCGTCTGTTGTTGCTGTTGCGTCTGCTGCGCTGCCTGGTGTGCTTGTCGCTGCATTTGTAGATGCTGCTGCTGCTGCTGCTGTTGTGCCGCAGTCGCTGCAGCAAGAGATTCAGGTCCAGCAGGTACCTGAGTCTGAACTGCCATTTGCGGCTGTGGAGCTGGTTGGCCTTGCGTAGTTGCCGCTTGACTGGCTTGTTGGAGAGCGATTTGTTGCTGTAGCTGGGCTTGTTGTTGTTGGTGCTGCTGAGCTTGTTGCTGGGCATTCTGCTGGGGATTCTGGTGCGGATGTTGATGTTGTTGTTGTTGCTGCTGCTGAGCTTGGGCTTGTTGCTGCGCATGTTGCTGAGCTTGAGCTTGCAAATGGGCCTGTCGTATTTGTGCGTCACGATGGGTTTGCTGCTGGGCTTGTTGTAGATGGGGAGTGAGACTGACCCCACGCATAGCGGCGCTGTTTTGAAGGAACTGCTGCTGATTTATGACCTGGTTGCCATTGTTGGGGATCATTCCATTTGCTTGCTGCTGTTGCTGTTGCTGTTGCTGCTGTTGTTGCAGCATCATTCGCTGCTGTAGCATCTGTTGTTGTCGAGCCTGTTGTTGGGCATGTTGCTGCGAGACTTGCTGTTGAGCTGCAGCTTGCTGTGCATGATGTGCGGCGAGTTGTGGATTGTTGACTACTAAATTTATGCTGTCAGCGAAAAGCAACAAGCCGTCGTCAGATGACGTTGGAATCCCAGTAGGATGACAAGTATGAAAAGCGAGCGGGTCGAATCTGTTCAAGGACAAGTCTCAAGTGAATATACGCATAGAGATAGCATACAGAACAAACAGTGACACGAGCGCAGTCAACGTTGCTCAAAAGATGATTATGATCCAAGACCTGCGTAGAAAGCATGCGATTAGGACAGTAAGGGAAGCTGTAACTTACAAGCATGTTGCATCTGCTGCTGCTGCTGGTGTTGTTGCTGCTGTGCATATATCTGGTTTTGGTGTGGATTTAAGTGAGACAGAGCGTGCTGGCTTGGTCCTACCCCAGACACACTTGGCGGCCCGCCACCCTGCATCATTCCGCCCATCATAGGTCCCGCCTGGCTAACCTGTGGTCCTCCCGGCCCTGCGATACCTGGATGTATTTGCTGTCCCATGGACACTCCGGGCTGTTGTCCTCCTGGCACACCTTGATGGGAAGGGTGACCATGGACCATTGGCTGTCCTCCATGAGCAACGCCAGCGTGACCACCCATGCCAGGGTGTGTAGTAAATGAAGGTGCCATGGCCATTTGTGCCATGGTCAGAATAGATTGAGGGTAGAGGTTTGTGATACTTGAACTATATGTCGGAAAGCGTTTGCCTCAGGCGAGGGCGGGGAAACCTCGCACACAGTCACTGTGTGGACAGGATGAGGATTTGTCGCTAGTTTTGTACGACCTTGTTTGCAGAACGTGACGATCTCTTAGTGTTATACTCCAGTAAGGCCTTGGTGGGTATATTCTTTCCTTGCTGCGAAGGAGAATACCAAATGGTGCTTGAAGATCACCGTGGTGGTGTCAACATAGCGAGTCAGTCAGCTGGAAATACATGGGATCGCAGGTCGCGTCCAGTGCGCTGGAAGTACAACTGCAAACGAGGCGCAGGTATGGAAGGTCGCCGCAGTCGGGCTCGAGGCGGCAGGTGAGTGGTTGAATGTTAGAGTGCAGCTTGCAAAGGCCTAAACGTCTCGCCCCACCAGCCTGGCTTCAATATCCGAATCAGTCAGGCTTGTCAGTTGTCCTCTTGGTCTCTCCGTCTCTGTTTGCGGGCTCTCCGAGGCAGGCTCTCTGATTGCGACAGAATGGCGGGATTACGCTCAGAGGTCGACCAATGAGCGTGGAGGTGCCGGGAAAGCGAGGGTAAAGGACTGAGAAAAAGTGAGCGAGAGCTGAGAGCGAGAGGAAGATATTGCGTCTCCGTGTCGTGAAATGGACCAAAGGACTGGTGATTCGTGAAATTGTCAGCTGTGACTCCAAATAGTAAACCTGCTTCCTCATCGAGGCTCGAGCTCATCTCTCGGCCCTGGGCATTGGTCAACGATTGCACGCTATACCCATCTGGCTCTAGTATCCCACTAATGTGCTGGGTAATAAAAATAAATTCATCGCCGGGTACCTCCACCCTCATCATTTTCATCCTAAACCCATATTATTATTATGATTATTATGATTATCATGACTGCCAATATTTCATTATTGCCATCATTTTTTTCCCTTGTTGAATCCCATCCAACTGTCTTGTTGGGTGCTTGAGGTATGTGAGAATGAGCATTGTCTTTCTTTCCTTCCTTGCATGACCACCATTATTGGAACGATGACAACAATGTAAAAGTCTTCTTTTCCCACCTGAGTCGACCTTGAAGAGACCAATCTGTCGGATGTCCTTCGCCGGGCATCTGCTACTTGCCAGTATACTTGTCTGACCATCAAATATTCCCATTCATGTTCCCGTCTCTCATGCTATTGCACGACTGTCGGCTGACCAGTCGAAGCTCATAGGCAACTGCCCTGACTCCGCCAAATCCAGATTCTCGACAGTCAATGTATGTGGGATGTACCCTTGACCTCTCCATCACTACACAGCAAAGTAAGCTGCATCTTAATAGCTATCCGTCCTACACTTGGTTCTTCTATGATGAAACACATTCCACATTCGCAGTTTTCACGCGAACTGGTGCATGAACCCATAAGCCGCCAGAATCATGTGCGCATTTATTTATGCTTTCCTTGGAAGTCTGATCAAGAGTTCTGCTACTAAATGCTGCTACCTGTCATCAAAATTAAAGGTGAAGTAACCCTTGAGCTAATATGGAATGCTCTTAGGTCTCCCTACATCGCCCGCCGGTCGAGTTCACCCCTCTTGAACGAGCTTCACACTACGTGCCTCTAGACCAACATCTGCGCTGGAGCTTCAGCTAAGCCACTACAAAGACAAGAGACAGGCCAAGGTATCATATACAAAAGCACATGGTAAGGTAGGTGTGAGGAGGTCGTAGACATACGCTCTTGATCAGGTCACGCTCTTACCCATGTCTTCTATTTGTTCCAAGGAGTCTCGACTCGTTGGTTGAGCTATGGATGATGTTGTGCCTTGTCAATCCCCCAATGATGTTCCTGTCCGTGCGAGTGTTCGCCACTGTAGTTGGTGTCTGGTCTTCGTGTTCTGGCGGTAACAAGCGCGATTCCTCAGTGTCTTTCTAATTTATCATTAATTTAGCATGTATCTAGCAGAAAGCCTTCATATGCCAATTACGACTATTCTATCACATACAATAATCTGGTGACACAACAGTATAGTGTGTAGGATACGCTTCATGAAATTCAGTCTAGTCCCAGGATTCCCAGAACATGCAGATGGACTTTTCATAAAGACTGCGTAGATGATCGCCCCATCACTTGGCGATGTACTTCACTGCGTGACAAGAATTATCAGGTGCAGGAATAAGAAAATTGTTGGCTTGGCGAGCTAGAGCGTCAACCGCAGGCGGAGCTCCTCCGTGATCCCTTGATACACCACGAAGGCAGGGACACAATTCGGATTCAAAGCTTCCACGGCCTTTTCCCCTCACATCAAGACTTCATTTTGAATTTTCATTCTAATCGTCGCCATTTACCATGGCGAATGAAGTGCAGGACCCCCGCATGACCACCATACACCCTCGAATCCGTTATAATACAATTGGAGGTGTCAATGGACCTTTGGTCATTCTAGAAAATGTAGGACCCTTGACATGGTTCTAGAAAAACTAGCTGATGGGAATATCCTAGGTCAAATTCCCTCGATACAATGAGATCGTCTCCTTGACCTTGCCTGATGGCTCAGAGAGATCGGGACAGGTGCTGGAAGCTCGAGGTACTACGATTTCCCACCTGTGCCTCGCAATTGAACTGAGCTGATCCCATATGTGACCAGGGAATCGAGCTGTCGTTCAAGTATTCCCCCTGAAACAATCTGGAGGCTCTTACTAGCATTAACTCAAGATAGGTGTTTGAAGGGACCTCCGGTATCGATGTCAAGAAGGTCAGAATAGACTTTCTGAACTGTCAAAAAAATAGCTGACAGCCGGTAGAGCAAAGTCGAGTTCACTGGGCACAATCTCAAGATCGGGGTGTCTGAGGACATGCTGGGGCGTGTCTTCGATGGGTCAGGCAGAGCCATTGATAAGGGTCCCAAGGTGCTAGCGGAAGATTACCTCGATATCAACGGCAGTCCTATCAATCCCTACTCTCGGGTGCGCATGTGGCTCAATCAATTCCACAGCTCAAACTAACGCGCAGCCAGGTCTACCCAGAAGAGATGATTGCAACAGGAATATCCGCAATAGACACGATGAATTCGATTGCTCGTGGTCAAAAGATACCTATATTCTCCGCTGCCGGATTACCGCACAACGAAATCGCAGCACAAATATGTCGTCAAGCTGGTCTGGTCAACAAGCCTACAAAGGACGTCCACGATGGCCACGAGGAGAATTTCTCCATTGTTTTTGCGGCTATGGGTGTCAATATGGAGACAAGTCGATTCTTTACTAGAGATTTCGAGGAGAATGGAAGTATGGAAAGAGTTACATTATTCTTGAATTTGGCAAACGATCCTACGTAAATTTCCCATACTCTGCGGCTTGCGTTCATGCTAATTGCGATAGTATCGAGCGTATCATCACCCCGCGCCTTGCTCTAACAACTGCCGAATACTACGCCTACCAATTAGAGAAGCATGTCTTGGTCATCCTCACTGATCTGACAGCGTACTGCGATGCTCTTCGTGAAGTCTCAGCAGCAAGAGAGGAAGTTCCAGGTCGGCGTGGATACCCAGGTTATATGTACACCGACTTGTCCACGATATATGAGCGTGCTGGTCGTGTGGAAGGTCGCAATGGATCAATCACCCAAATTCCCATCCTGACTATGCCCAATGACGGTATGATTGGCATTTTATTCGCTTCGGAATAAGCTAACTTCCGCCCGCAGATATCACACATCCTATTCCCGATCTTACAGGCTACATCACTGAAGGCCAGATCTTCATTGACCGACAACTCTACAACAAAGGTGTCTACCCACCCATCAACGTACTACCATCCCTCTCCCGTCTCATGAAGTCCGCCATCGGCGAAGGCCACACCCGGAAAGACCATGGCGACGTCTCTAATCAACTCTACGCTAAATATGCCATCGGGCGAGACGCAGCATCCATGAAAGCAGTCGTTGGTGAAGAAGCTCTTTCCTCGGAAGACAAGCTCTCCCTCGAGTTCCTTGAGAAGTTTGAACGTACTTTCATCTCCCAGTCCCCCTACGAATCACGCACGATTTACGAGTCCATCGACCTGGCTTGGAGTTTGCTGCGTATATACCCCAAAGAACTACTAAATCGTATCCCGAAGAAGATCCTGGACGAATTCTACCAACGAAGTGGTAAGGGCAAGAGAGGGAACAAGGACACGAGGGATAATGACGACCAGGATGGAGAGCACGGACAGCAGCAAGCGGATGGCGAACAGAATGAGGATTTGATTGAGACGTAGTAAACCATCAAAGGCTGTAGTCGAACATGCGAGGTATTTTGAAGAGCTGCGATGCAATATGTATACGTTTTGCATTTAGTGCTGCTTTGCATAGAATGTACAGTTATTCCAAATGCCAGCTCGTATCTTTACCTCTGTCATCTTTCCCCGTCGGCTCCCGACCTGACCTGAAACCTCCGGCCTCATGCCCAATGCATGCAAAAACAAGCAATAAACCAGCGCCTCTCGCACATGCAACGGGTATGCCTTTCCATGCCGCTAAAATCGCAATATTCGATCGAACCCCACCAATCTTCCTCCCCACCTCCCTCCCGATCACCATTTCCCCATCACGTCCCCTCTCCCTCCCCCTCCTCCCCAACCACAACCCCCACCTCTTCCCCCAGCACCCCGCTCAGCGTGCTCCCGTCCCGCAAATACACCCACTGGCCCTTGCCCTTGCCACCCTCACCCTCTTCCGCCACCCAGTCGAACCGTTTGGGGCCGGACACGGGGCTGCTGAGCCAGATTTGCTGGTTCGGGGGCTGCTTGTTGAGGACGTAGGTGCCGTGGGGGGGGAAGTGGAGGGTTAGGACGCCGGCCTGGGTGGTCATGTCAGGTTTGTGCGAGGTGGAAGTTTGTTGGGGGGGAAAGGGAGGGGAAGAGACGAACGGAATATTCGACGTCGACGTCTTCGCGGATTTCTTGGAGCTCTTCGAGTTGGGCGACGAGGTGGTCGATGTAGGTGTTTGAGAGGGTGTGGTATTGGGTGGGGGAGAGGGTGGTGAGGGGGCGGCGAGAGNNNATTGGTTGTTGTGGGGTTTAGGGATTGTGGAAGGGAAGATATATCTAGTATACTCGTAGATATTTATATTGGGAGATGCAGTTGTAGGGTTGATATGGCGGAACAGAGCCGCTGTGTGAGGGTGAGGGTTGCTTCACGGTGTTGTTTGTGTTCAATGTTCATTTCACTTTTCATTTTTCACTTTTCACTTTTCACGCTGGGTAGGGGGGGTTTTATGTGGCAATGGCTTTTGTTTGGATTCACACAGATTCATGCTTGTGTTACTTCACTCTCGGGGAACAGGGAATCCCCTTGCTCTCTCACATACCCAAACAATTTTCTACAATCTGCATGCACAACCATCGTTGAACAGATCCATTCAGCGACAAGTGGGGTGTGAACCCAGACCACAGTTGATAGCATCTCTTGGTTCTGACATCGAGCAACATTCTGGTACAATGCCTCCTCCTATCTTTACGACCGACCTCATTGGAGTCTTCCAGTACCCGTCTAGCACCCCCACCGTCAATCATTTCGACCCGGGATTATTGGCTGGGCCTTGCTACCTGAAAGCAAGTAGTAGCTGGTCAAAGTGGTACGTCGTTGAAGCTGGTCGGATCCTTCAGGCTAAGACACTGTGTCCGTTGGATTTCACAGATCTTTCATCCCAGTATTTCTCCACTTCATCTACAGTAGGACCCAAGTACATAAACAAAGTATGTTACTGATGAGGATGTTAGGTTTTGGAAGATGCTGCTGCAATCGCAGAAGCTGCCGTCAAACTCTACATCACTTCTATGATCGATGGTGATGCAGCACCAACGCAGACGGTCCCGTCTGCCTTTTGGGTTGGAAACTGTGTCGTCACCTCCGAACATGGGTTGCCACGGGATGAAAAGATCCTCAAGGCAATGTCAGGCATGTCTGAGTTCTCCGATCCCAAAGTACCGCACATGTGTTTGGCAAGCTCCTTTCTAAATTCCAAAGAGCCGGGTATGTTTTTGATTCGTAATCGATTGTTCATGCTCTGACACCATAATTTACAGAAGAGACGTATAATGTAAGAATGCGATTGGTGGATTTCGATAGCGTTGAAGACATCGCGATCTTCCGTGGTACCACAATAATTATCAACACTACAACGTCAAAGTCTCTAACCGTGTTCTTCGGCTCGACGAACTCGATGTTCTTTCACCGACGACCCGCGAGACAGGTATCACTTGCTTCGCTGTTGCGTATTCCAGTGCGGATCTACCAGTGGATGAGAAATGGTTACGATTGATCGCACAGAGAGCCCCGGACCTTCACGCCAACATCATGAAAGAGTATAATCCAACCTCCAGATATGCTTACATGTTGGCGAACTATTTCATCACCTTGAAAAAGTCCGAAGCCGGAAGCCTTATGGTTCACGACATACTAGATGATCGTCAGGTACGTAAGAGTCTTTCCGCCATCTATTTGCTCATGAATAGCTAATGCAGTGCTCTAGCCTCAATTCGATGCCATCTTCAAGCCGAACCAACGAGCTTTAGCCGTGGGACGAGTCATACCAAAAGGCATCAACCAAACCCTTAATGTTCCCGCCAAAGTCGATTTCTTCAAAGGAAATACGTAGAGAGCGAACCCGTTAGTATCAGCTCCTACTATGGATGCGCGGGCGGCATGGTGGTAATCTTCAAGGTAGAGGGAACATCTCTAACGACCAAAGTCGTTGGGTGGAGACTTCGAGCGGCCTGCCAATCAAATGAGGGCCTTTACCCAGGATGGGATAAAGTGGATCGAGGGACACGTCAATGGGACAAGCCCCGCTCGCTATTCTCACAGCTCGTGATTACGAGTCTCGGCGCCGAGTTCCTCTGTGATCGTATTCGGTTCGAATGGCACGCCGGTAGTGTTAGCTGAGGGCGCTGAGGAAGGCTTGATAGAGGCACCTTAGATGGCTACGGACTCCGCATTATCTAGCACACGGCAGAAAACGCCGGTAAGAAATCAATGGGTCACTTGCTCAAATTTCTGGTACTCGTATGCGTTGTTTATGCTCTGACATCTTGGCCAGAAATCATCAGTGCACGCTCTTTCCCCGATTTACACTCTTGCGACTTGGATGGAAGATACTGAGGGACTTTGAAAAAAAGACAGCGACGTGTATAACCCGGCGAGATTGGTAGCAGGCACCCATACGTATAGATTATCATGCGTTATTTAATGACCAGAAACACCACCCGTTTCCACTATCCTTCCTTCTACCCAGAGCTTTCAACATGCAGACCTTCTCCTTCTCCTCGCCACTTCTCCAGCCAACTTTTCATGAATTTCTGAATATATCCTTCTTCAATCAGCCTGGGCATCTCTCTCAAGGCCGCGCTATGCTTCTCCGCAGTCTTGGTCTCAAACCTGATATCCCCCGTCTTCTCCTCCCCATACATCTTCTCGAAATGCTCAATCAGCTTAACAGCCGGGTTGCGCCCGGGGTCCCCGCCATCCTTCTCGTAATCCCGTAATCTCCGCAACCATTCGGCGACGGGGACCGTCGCGAACTCGAGACCTGAGCGGTGCAGTTCTGGGAGCAGCGAGGAGGTCCAGGAGAAGGTGTGGGGGTTCGCGAGATTGTAGACGAGGTCGGTGTCGGAGTCGGAAACGGGGATGGTGGAGGTGGAGATGCCGGCGAGGTCGAGGATGCCGGCTGCGAGGGTGTCGACGGGGAGCCAGGATTCGGTCTCGTCCAGAGTTGGTAGTGTTTTGAGCGTGAGGGCCGAGCGGACGATGAGCGGGATTGCCTCGGTGTCGTTCCACAGGCCCAGTTTCCCGTCGCCGACAATCTGGCCGATGCGCAATGTGCGTGTCAGAGCACCCGCGTTCCGGGCTGCGTTGCGGGCAATGTGTTCGCCGACGAGCTTGGAGCGGGCGTAGCCTTGCGGGAGCGCGGCGGAGAGGTCGGAGATGCATGTCTCTGGGATGGTGGCGGGTGGGGGGGTCCCGAGGGCGGTGGCGATGGAGGAGCAGAAGAGGAATCGGGCGGGTAGGGGAGTCGAGACGGAGAGGGAGAGGTGGATGAGGTTGTGGAGGCCTTTGATGTGCTGGTGTTCGAAGCTGAGGATGCCGAGGTTGAAGTTGACGGCCCAGGCGCTGAAGGTGTTGGTATCAGCTTGCTGTTTTACAGTTTCGGAGGCAGAGTGATGTCAAGAGAGCTAAGATGGGAATGAAAGCCCGTAGTAGCAGCAGCACGCGTTGCAGAATAGGTCTAATGGAACAATGCAAACGAGGATTTCTTTTGATTGATTCTGCACTACGTCTCGAGGAGGAGATCTGGCTACTATGAGATGGAAGAGCACTTTCGAGGCGAAACACCCCCTCATAGTACAATAGCGCTTATTCGAACAGGTCTCGGGGGGAACAACAAGAGGAGGAGACATACCTGTGGATGATGCTCGTAGTTTCGCTTTTTAATTTGTCAAAGATTTCGGGTGATAGACCAAGATCTTTTCTGCCTAGATCGCTAGTCAGAGCGACGAGGCGCGTTGTATCTGGTACGTCGAGGTCTCTTTGCCGTAAAGCCTCTAAGACTCTTTCTCGAGGATTTTCGCCCCTGACCAGGCAGTACACATTGCGCACTTCAGATCGGGCAAGCAGCAAGGCTAGAATGTGAGCTCCCAGAGATCCAGTAGAGCCCGTAAGGACAATGGTATGGCCTTCAGGATCGGGTGATGAGCCTGGAACATGCTTCTGGAAACTAGAGTATCTCTTGATCATGGTCTTCATTTCCTCAATCTCATCCCCATCACTTTTAGGCGATACGTCACCAACCCTGAGCGCATAGAGGTGGCTTGCTAGGCGAGTTGCATTTGCGGTATCAAAGATGACATTTCGACCGAGTTTCCTGCCGTTACCAGCAAGATCGAGGTCTTTCAGTATCAGGCCCCTCATCTGTGTGGATTCCCGAGTCAGTATCGCCCTCGATTGGTAAGGGCTTGATGAATAAAACAGATTCGAAAGGTAGGAAAGCATTTTGATCTTGAGGGATGGCAAGCTACAGGTCTGGCAGGTAGGAAAAGTTTCTTCAACCTAAGAGATGGCTTGCAGCTGGGTCTGAGACGAAATGGTGACGGTCGAGGCCAAAATATACTTACTTGTATCGCTTTCAGACTACTGACCCCAGCAGCGAAGAAGTCGTCTTGAGGACTTGAAATCTGTACGCCTAGGATTTCCCTGAATGTCTTCATGATCCATTCCTCCATCGCAGACCTATCGAGCTGTAGAGTACCAGTCTCAGTAGAGTCGAGCTTTTCATACATCAATTCCATATCTTTGGCAAATACTTGATAGATTTGCGAGCGCTTGATTGACTCTTTGTCTGTCTTTGGGTAATCAACCTCTGCGCCAAACGGCACAATAGTCTCCTTGCTAATCTGTGAGAAGTCCTCGGCTTGAGCATTGGCGTTTTGTATTGTAGGCCAAACTGCGTCGATAAATTGTTCGTCAGACATATTCCGCGAATTTTCGTTTCTGAAAATGAAAACACCGGGTATGGACTTTCCAGTGCCAAAGACACAGCACTCTCTGATGAACGGATCCTGTCGGATTCGGCCTTCCATTGGTATTGGAAGTACTTTCTCGCCATTGATCAACGTAAGGCGATCATCCAAACGACCAATATGCTTCCAAGCATCCAGTTTTGGGTGTTTGACAAATATGTCTTTTGAGTGGAACGACTTGGGTGGGTTTTCAGAGTTCGAAACAATCAACGATTCCAGTCCGTGCAGGTATACGCATTCGTAGGTATCATCATCCAGAGGTTTCATCCATATGTACTTCGCCACGGGCGGTGGTATTCGAATATAATCCCACGCGTTGTCCCCTGGAGCACGATTAAATGAGCTCCCAAGGCCACCGATCTCTGTTGAACCCCATAGTGTTTCGACGTTGACGCCTTTTGCAACAAGCTCATTTCCCAAATCATCGGGAGCGCCACTCCCAGAGAAGACTACCCTTTCGCAACGCTTCATGGCGTCGATTCCCTCCTCAGTCTGTGCAAGAAGTTCCATGATGTACGGCACCACATGCAGCACATCAGGCCTGAGATGACTGAGTACCTTGATAACATATTCCGCCGTCAATGGTAAATTGGGGTTGCACATGTTAACCGTCTTCCTATCCATCATGCCATGAACTGCCACCCAACTCCCATATCCGTGATAAAAGGGAAAGGTATTGAACTCGGTCTGCCCCTTTGGTGTAGGTATCTTCATCATGAGACGTCGATGGGGAAGATAGAGTGGTTTAGGCAATCCGGTCGAGCCTGAAGAGTGCAGAATAGTCAGGATCCATTCTTTCTCCGCCTCCCGGTCTATGTTCTGGCGCTGAAAACGTGGCTCTTTGGATGTTGGCTTATCAAAGTCCTCACGGGATACCAACTTCATCGTTTCGATTTGTACTAACTGTTGTGTCTGGGCGACAAGGGAGGCTATGTGTGCGGGCTTCCCAGGAATTATCGCAATCGCTCCCGTTTCTCGTATCAAATTCTCACATGCATTGGGTGCGAGTCGAGGCGAGAGGCATAGCGATGTGAAGCCTAGCCTGGCCAGTGCGAAGAATGTAATCATGTACGCCAGGTCCGTAGGACCTAGCAGAGCGATTACTGGAGGCCTGTCATAGCTGCTCTTGGTCTATCCTCCATGAACCATGCTTTTCATTCAAGCAGATGGGGTTGCCAAATTGGCTTACTCACTGGCTGCAATCCGCATCGCATGTAGTACTTGGCCGCTTGATCCACGAACCGATCTATATCCCTGCCGTTGAACTCCTCGTAGTCAACAACATCTCGTTCAGACTTTGGGAAAGCAAGCAGCGGCACTTGTGTCTTATCTGCAGCTCTCAGCCGGAGGAGGTCATCGGACAAAATGATATCTTCCTCTTCTACCGGTATATTGGCATTTCCTAATTCTTTCTGTGTAGCTATGGGCGCCATAGCTGTGGCACTTTGACGACTTCAGAAGATGTATAGCCAAAGCTCAATATGCAGTAAAGGTCACAAGTTGTTTACAGAAGAAAGATGATTACACTGTAGCAGCCAGAAGAACATGGGTAGTGCCAGAAAAAAGCAATATGTGTTGGAAATTGCTGTATCACCTGTTGCAGCTACCCCTCACGGTGGCCAACAGTCTTGGCATGGTTATACGTGTAGTCTTTACACTATTCTTCGTGGATTTAATCATCGATCCTTCTTTCTTTCTAATACTATGCCGCTAAGGGTCATGATTATGATATCGTAGAGCATGATATCAGAGGCCAGACGAACCACCTACCAAAGATGGTCTAGTGGAGAGGTGCATGAATCCTAAAGGATTGGCTTTCGTCAGAGCACGGCAACGACATCACGCATGCACTGGACGGCTTCAATCTCGCCTATAAAATAGGCGCCAGCCTACTTAGCCGCCACAAAATGATAGTGCTAGCCGAATCTGGTCCATGGAGTTGAAGAAAGCCTGCTCATGGTATCAAACTCAAACGATGTGATTATCGCATGTATGCAAATTCAGGACGCCTTTGGAATTGCTCGTGGCAGCGACAGATTGATTCTTGAGGAATATGGATCTTAGTGATGGAATAAAGTAAGCAGAGGGTCTCATCACTTAAAAATTTCTTAATGAATGGAGATTATCTCTCAAATTCCATGACTTCGAATTCGAACTTCAGTCTATAGCCACGTCCAATATTAAATACACGTAGATGACCAGTGTACCGAGGCCGCTGCAACCAGAAACCATTACACTCTGCAGCGTTTCTTCCCCAGCCTCCCAAACCCCCGAGGTCCCCGTTGCAAGTACAGAGGCAGGTACTGTTGATCGAATCCTCTCAAGCTCCATTCCGCTCCCGCTTCCTGACCCGCGCTATCGCCGCCCTCAACGGCGTATTGTGCTCTGGCGGCGGATCATACTGCGACCCCTTTGTCGGCTCCTGCGCAAACACCACGTCGACACCCTCCCGGAACAGCAGGCAGTGCGTGCTCCCGCCGAAATGGAAGGTGCCGATCTGCTCGCCGGCCTTGACCTTCTGGCCCTCGGCCACGGTGATTTCGTTCGACGAGCACTCGCACATGCCGACGGCGACGAAACCCATAAGCCCGATATCGTCGTCGTCGGCTTCGATGAAGATGACGGCCCGCGCGGCCACCTGCGTGATGTAAGCTTGGGAGTTGTTGGGCGCGACGGCGTCGGGCCCGCCCTCGCTTTCCGGGTTGGCGAAGCCTTCGAAGTAATTGGCTGAGTAGTAGGTGCCTGGGATGTTGAAGGCGCGGACAATGGTGCCGGAGACGGGGCTGTGCCAGCGATGGTAGCTGAGGGCGCTGAGGAAGGCTTGGTAGACGGTGCCGTGGACGAATTTGGGGGTGAAGGGGTCGTTATCGAGCATGTCGGCGAGGGAGTAGGGTTGGCGTTTGAGCCAGAATTTGGATTTCCAGTCGACGTCGTGACGGCGTCGGAGGAAGATGGGAGTGGACTCGCAGGCGTTGTAGATGATGGCGCCGGCGCTAGGATCGTTGGACGGTCCGCCGATGGGGAGACCTGGCAGAGAATTTCTTGGCTCAGCGGCTTTGGGGACTGGCGCAGCCCCGAGGGGACGTATTCCAGGGCGGAGTTCTCGAATGAAGAAGTCATCCCAAGACTTGAAGCCGTAATGATCTGCGGATTTATCGCAGACGTAGAGTTGATCGAATGTGTAGTCGGTCACGCCATTGTTGCCCTTGACGGCTAGCTCGTTGAGCGCATTGGCGTTTAGCCAGCCATCTTCGTGGTCCGTGAGGACACTGGCAGATAGTGGCGTGCCCAGGAAAACGGCCCATTTATTTAAAATCTTTGCAAATTGCTCACTGACTTCTCGACGAAGGAAGAACGCGTTGCCGGAACTTGTACACATTGGCCAGTCAAGAATGGCGTTGATGGGAAATCCAATCAGCCCTACCTCATCGGCAATGGTACTCCATTGGGGAGCACTGTCCATGATGTGATTGATGAGCTTCAGCATATGGTAAAAGTCGCGGACTTGAGGCTCCTGCAAGGGATCGCGATTATACGGCGCCTTTTCAGGTACCTCCGTAAACATCAAAGAGGCCAGTATCTTCAATTTGACATCACCTTCAACGAGCTCTTCGAACTCTCGGAGCTCATGTTTGAGATTTTTTTCGTGTTTATCGGCATGGTCGATGAGATTGCTCAGCCATTTTTGAGTCCAGTGATGGTCCTGTGGCACCCAATGGCCAAACTTATGGGATTTTATCTTCATGCTGGACTCAATAGAAATATCGTAATCTGGTCTTATCGAGTGACTAAAAATGGACTCTTGAAATACAAGTCGTGTAGGAAAAACCAAGCAGGGAGAGGCAGGAGGCTATTAAGTACCGGGAATCCTATCACGGATCTCATGTGATTAAATGACCCCTCCTGCCAGACATATAGCCACGAATGACGTGGGTTATGCATCATATCTTCATTCAGCTGCTTCCGGCAACCACACTGCGGGGTGAGGCATTAGTTGGGTAGTATCTTATGCAAGGTGGAGCCACGTCACTCTCCCAGCGGGGTTGAAATTGAATTGAATTCCATCTTCGATCGTATTGAGCAGTCATTGCAGGTCTCCATCCAACCTGATGGCTTCTTCAAGACCACCAAGGAACAGCGACCACGCATAGGGAGCAAGCGATGTGGCTTGCGGAGGGACACGATCTATTTTTTGGAGATCTGCATGCAATGTATGAGTGGTGAGAATTGCTTTGCAGCATCGAATGCGGTCTCGCTCATGCACAGCGATCAACCAGAAAGTGGGGTAAATGCAAGATGACAGGATGGGATATTGACATGGTATTTGATGGAACTGCATATGTGGTGGGTTGAAGTGCATATGTGGATCGTGAGACTGAATGCGTGATGGGTGGAATTGTATGTAGTGAGTGAAATTTCAGGTGTGGTGCGGTTGAGAAGGAAATAGCAACTAGGTAGAGTACTCAAGTATAAGGTACTTATGCGCCTCACTCGCTTGGGCTTCTGCATTACTGGCCAGTTGTTTCAAAACCCCGCATTCGGTGCAGATTCACTGATCCTCAATTCGGATTGATCTTCGTGTCACCAAATAAAATATTCTGGCATTTCGCCTATCAGTTACTCGAGGCTGGTGGCGAGTCTGCCTTTTGAGCATTCGTCGTCCATCGAGTGATTCAGGATATTCGAGGTCAGTTGGTGTCTTTGTACTGCAAACTACAGGCGATCTAAAGGGCCCGTTGCATTGATGTTAACGCGAGGATTCATCGTTTCAGTGGCATTGTGTTTGCCCGAACTCTTCCGGCATTGGCTTACGGCTTGTTGCTCATTCTCAAGCCGAGAGCAAGGAGTCATGAGTGAATACCTACAGAAGTCGCACGGATGGTGCGCATCTAGCTCTGACCAATGGATGTACACTATGCAGCGCTCACTCTCTGGCGAACTAGATACCTGCAATAATTGAGAGCAAAGCGGTAGGACCCGTGTTTGGATACTTGTGTCTCATCGTTCATCCAACTCGACTCGGTCCCTGTGGCAAGTCTGCTCCACACTCCATTATGCCTACCCAGTGGTACTAGCATTTGCATTGTTCCTAGTGAATAACCGGATGTTGGCTAGTGTGCCGATTGCGGCTTTTATTATCACTATTCGTCAGCTTTCACACTATCTTCTCGACCATCGTGATCCCTTCACGCTCTAGTAATTCTCGAATGGGGTCACAGATCTCCTTCTCATATGGCGTAAGAATGCCTGGAGTTGTGAAAGCAGGATGACCGTCTAGCAGTAATTGAGTTGCAATGCCGCAAGTAACGCCAACTGATTTTGACATGGCCGAGTATCCTTTCGGATCCCCCAACAGCTCAAGTGTAGAGGTCAAAGTGTCCTGCGAGCAACGATTAGCTGATCTGTATTCGCGAGAACTGTAGCAAGTGGTCTGCCGGGTACAAGAAGATCAAGGAAACCTCAGCCGTAGTGACTGGCTTGAGCTTGAGAATTGATAGAGCTCAGTTCATAACGTGAAGAACCAGAGTGAGCCAGGAGTGCTACTTGGGCCTAAAAGTTTCAAGCCAGCAGACGGGTTGAGAACCCGAATGCAGTACCGTATTTTCTGACATTCCATTCAGCACGGAGGATCACTAACCTTTTTGCCATCTTTCCATTCCACAATGAACTTATGCTGAAGCATCACGAGATCTCGTTCTCCAGGCTGAAAGCTCAATAATTTCTCCAATTGGCCACATAAGGCATCCAAAAGATTACTCCCGCGTATTGTTGCTTTTTCGGATGAAAAAAGACCAAAATAGCGCATGCCCGAGATGATACGGTCGCTCTCAGCCTCGCTGGGGAATTTGCATCTTTCGCGGATGCTTGCGATAAGAGAGCTACAGTAGAGATTATTACACGTCTCCAATGATAAATCAGAAATGAGAAAATTACCTATCGTTTGAATCGACAGCACCAGTGACATGCTGACTGATCTGTGCCCATGTCATTCCCGACTTCAGCCATTCCTTCTCATTAGCATCAAGCCAGCCAGCATCCGCGAACGCCTTGATGAATGCTGGATTACCCTTGTATCTCAGCGATCCTCTCACGACCGTATCCGCTTCAGGTATCTTATAGAATTCGCGAAAGGGAACAGAGTTACGATTAGGGTAGGCCACAAAGTCGTAACCATCCATAACAAAATATGGCTTAGCAGTAGCCATAAGATCCTTAGCAGGGATGTCGACTTGTTTGCCATTGAGAAGAAATGAGGCAGAATTCATCTGCGACATGATAGCACCCCGTGGTGACCAGGAGAATTTGAACCCGAGAGGATTATTCGCGCATTCAAGTGCTGGCAAACCCCCGCAGTAGCTGTGAAATTCTTTCACCTAAATTAGCTCAATAGTCAGCCCATTTAATACCATGGTTCAGATAACAATGGCAGACCTTTCCACCATTCGAATGGATATCTCCAATCCGCTTAATTGCGTACAGATGATCAACCCCGGGATCGACGCTATGCACAATTCGGAGTCAGCAATTTCTCTTCAAGCCAGAAAACGAGATAGGACTCGAAGGCAAGACTCTCTGCTCCCGCAACGTGTCTTGTGACCCAATTTCTGGCTCCCAGTCGGAAGGTATTCCTTTGAAATATACGAACCCCACCTCATTGAGGACCACGATTCCCGCCTCTTTTATAGCATTTTCCAGCTCTTTGATAGCAGGGGACACGTAACTCGTAGTCACAACGTTGACCTTGTGTTTGATTGCTATTTTTATCACTGCGCTATGGTAGCCGTATGGGACGAGAGATATCACAAGGCTATGAGCTTGGATGGCTTTGTCAAGTTCAATAGTATTGGAAATATCAAGGGAGATGGCGGTAGTTCGAGGTAGGCTTGATGCAAGGCTCTGAGCAGTAGAAAGGGTTCGGCACGCTATCGAGAAACCATCAAGTAAGCTTCGACCTCTGAGATTGAAGAGCAGGGAGGCCTACCGACACTCACACTGTTCTTGGAATCTCTCACCAGATACTCAACGCAAGGACGAGCTACCATGCCGCTCCCGAGCACTAATATCTTGGTGATAGCCATTTTGTACTGAGCAAGTAATGGAAGAGAAGAAAGAATCTGGGTAATGAGTGGGGGGTCAAAGCTTGCAAGAGCAAGTATCGCAGAATGAAAAACGATAGAACGATAGAGGAAGGCAAGAAGCAGAATGTTAAAGAGCTAAGATGGGTGCGCAAAGAGAATTTTTGTGGGCAAATTTAAAGGCTACCCGATTGCGTCATTGCCTGAAGCTTTATCACAAAGGACAGATGGGATATCATATGAAAATGATGAGGAGCTAATTGGTACTACTAATAATAATACAGCGATAGCACATACCCGGCACGGCTGGACAATGGGAAGAGAGTTGAGAAGATGTGTGGGTGTACAGTGTACAGACATCAGCGTCTGCATTGAAGTCTCAGACGCCAAGATTTCTTGCGCTTACAGTAGCGTGGTGTATTTTAAGAACACTTAGTGTAAAAAAACCCTTGAACGTGTTTAATACAAGCCAAAACACTAGGCTTCTTTCCACACGACCTCAATAATGCTCATCGTGCTCCCCTCCGGCCGGACGATTTTCTCAATCACAAATCGCTCATCGGCTGTGTAAAGCAAACCAGTCCACTGCGCTCTGGTACGCTCGGCGCCGTTGAAGCAAGCTGCCATGATCATGTCGGAATTACTATCACGGTTCTTCCATTAGCTGTATTGACAGTGACGAGTATTCGATAGGATTCAAGAGTTAGATAGAACTTACAGCCCCATCTTCTCAGTCAGACTCGTCTCTGGGTTATCATTGATAACGTACTCATATATCAAAACGCGGGTATCGTCACCCAGCGATGGGGTCAGGCTCCGCAAGATCTTGACACAGTGGCCATCGCTCCAATTATGGAAAATCCAGCGGAAGAGGTACACTTCTGGTGCCTTCTTCACAGCTTGCTCCGTGAAGAAGTCGTGCGCCATGAACTCGATACGGCCGTCGTATTCCTTTGGCAACGCCGCTTTACCTTGATCAACCGTGCCGGGAAGATCAAGTACAACGAACTTCACATTTTGAGTAGCTTTTGCCAGCACTTGAGAGACACTGCCATGACCGCCGCCCATATCCACTACTGTTGCGCCGGGATAATCAACTGAAGCCCACTCAAAGCCAGCGACGAGATGCTTCAGATTCCAGCCTTCGTCCTTGGTAAAAAAGCGCATGCCAGCGCCAAAACGACGAGCACGCTCGAAGAGGCTAGCTCTTGGTAAGTTGCGCATCCGTTGATAGGTATAGCGTGGGGGAGCTTGTAGGTGTAGACAGCACGAAGGGAGAGGAGATCAGTCCACTAGATATTATTAGATCGAAGGCATGCCACGGATATGGATCCACGAAGGCCTACACTGAACAGAATGTCGGTGGTTGCGCGTACAGGTCCTTGGGCCAGTTGCTTCAGCGTATGAGTCGATTCGATAAGCGCGTCTCTCGCCGACTCCAGTTGAGGAGGTAGATTGATCCAAGCATCATGGTCGAAAGATGGAGACGGCTGCTGTTGAGTAGCCAGATGCTCGTCAAGTCGCTTTGCGTTGATAAGAATTTCCTCGGCAAGTGAGGTTAATGAAGGCATCGTGTATACATAGATGGCAAATCACGAGAGGAGATGCGATAGATCAACGCAATGGGAATGGGGGCGTCGACCGTCGGCAGGATTCAGTGGGCTGAAAGGGTAAGTTTAAGGAGTCACGAGAATGGTCAGTACGGTACTGATTTGAGTTATCACAGACCCATAGTCATGGATGCTTAGATGGTAAATGGCCAATCCGCCCACCGCCACTAAAAACATTGCACGGAAAAAGCAATGCAGCTCTTTCCTTTTACGGAGTGCCCACGTAGGCAGTGCCTCCCAGCGGTGATACCGATTTAAGGAGCTGAAGGCCGAGGATCATTACCATCAAGGTCATGAGTAAACACATGACGTTACCGATTTTCAGTTTGAGTGATGTGAAGTGATGTAGGTATTGGTCCTTGTCTACAAATGCAGCAATAAGGAGGGTGGCATCGAAGGTGATGATAATAGCTATACTTTCCGTCTGCAGCCGTTCCTAAGGCATGCAGATGCCGGTTACTATATAGCGCGCAAATAATTCACAACCTCTAACTCTAGCAACATGGTACCAACTCCCTGAAAGCCCCTCCCCAGCTACGAGCATTGCCTGGCTAAAAATTACCTTCATGTCAATTCGCGGTAATGAGTAGGTGCTGACCTCGCCACATCTGTCCCAGGAGTGTAGCGACTCGGTGGGCCTAAATTCATGCAGACATTTACTCCCTAGGCCTAAGAAGGAAGGTGACACCCTGCTACCTTCAGCCTCTCGCCGAGCTTTCAATCTTGATCTTCACCACCATCATCGTCAAAGATTGGGATACCAATGGATCATGAGTCTAGAATACTGACTTATCGAGTGCGCGGAATTCCCGGCCACATAGACACTGCTGATGCCAAGGCACTCCTGTTGGCTGCACTGGAAATCCAAGAGCTATTCATTGACTCTTTGGCGCACATACGAGCTGGTGGAAAACAGGTAGCTACCATCAGAATTGTAGGGAAGTCCCCTAAGCTCGCAAACATCCAAAAGACTCAATGGTCCGTTTCTGTAAATGCAATCTCGTTGAGCATTGATACGCATTTCAGCGGCTTTACTCCGTTGCATGATCCAGAAGGTGCTGAAGAAGAGAAATTCGAGTAAGCAATTCTATTTGATTGCGGACCAATCAATTCTCTGATACCTCCAGTTGCGTTGCCATCTCCGGCCTAGGAAGTCATGCATTCGGCTCATGGAAAGACCGCGATGGTCATTTCATGTGGCTCAGAGATGCACTCCCGGATCATCTACAAGGTGCCCGTGTACTGATATATGGTTACGACTCGAAGCTAGCCGAGAGTCGTAGCTATCAAAATCTAGAAGATGTGGCGTCGAAGTTCCGTCAATCTCTTTCCGTTGTCCTGGGCGGGAGAATAAGCAGCCGCCCACTCATCTTCATTGCACACTCTTTGGGTGGTCTTGTTCTAAAACAAGCCATGATAGAAATGGCATCCGAAGACGCTTCAGCTGCAGAATCCGAGAACTTCAAGGCCACGTTCGCAATCCTTTTCTTTGGCGTTCCTAATCAAGGGATGGACATTAGATCATTGCATGCCATGGTCCGCGGTCAGCCGAACGAGCCTTTCACGTCATATTTCGATAGAGACGCTGGCTTCTTGCATCAACTTATTAACAATTTTCGTGAAACGTTTCACTTCCAGGACTCCCATATCATCTCATTTTTCGAGACCAAAGCATCTCCAACGGCCAAGTTGGACAGCACGGGTAGATGGTCTATGAGTGGAGAGCCTGCAGTGTTAGTCGACAGACATTCTGCAAAAAGCGGACGCTCTTGGGAAGATCAACGGTCTCACCTTTATCCCATAAATTGTACCCACTCTGACATGGTCAAATTCTGTCAACACGACGACGATTTGGATGTTATTCTAGAACGTTTGACAAGATTTGTATACATGGCGCCAGCTGTCATCAAGTATAGATGGGAAAACCATGCTGAGGTCAGCTGTCCGCCAATTCGCAACCTGGACTCCGGCAGGCTACTCTCCTCTTCACCTATCGTGCTGCCCGCCTCAACATCGCAATCTAGTGGCCCTGATGTCCCTTCAAGGCCCTCTGACGCGAAAGAATTGGAGAGTCTTCCCACCAAAGAGGATGCTTCTTCGAATTCCAAATTGTTGGTCCCCACTGCGTACGACTCTCTGCAGGATCAGGATTCTTCTGAAGTGAAGGGGTCTGAAGCGAACAAGATCTTTGAAACGACAGTCAAAGGACATTATAAAGAGCCAGGAGGGGGCTATTCGCGGGTAGGCGCGCTTTTTATCTCATGGCTTGATGATGACCTGGGCTGCAATGGAGGTGAGGTATGTTGATACTCCGCTGCTCACGTCCATGACGGGCCAGTAGCAATCTCTCACACCAATTAGTTAGATAGGTTGATTGAATTGGTCGGAGATGATTTCCACTTCGCGACAGTGAGATACAAAATTCCATCCGAACGCTCGGAAATGCTCCTCATCAGCAAGATTGCAAGCTTCATAAGCGAGTACGACGGACCAGAATGTCTTGCCATCATATACTACGGCGGCCATGCATACCAAGGTCTGGAGACAGGAAAATTCAAACTTGCAGCGTAAGACAACCCTATGCATCCCCTAAGATAAAAGAAACGATTTGGTCCTCGATGCTCACACTACGATGCGCAGTAAATTTAGTAATAATGATGGGACTGGCGATCCCACGGCCTTTTTCGAAAATATAGAAATGTGTTTACGCCCAAGCACATGCGATCAACTCCTCATTCTTGACTGCCCCTTTGCTGGAAAAGCATTCTCGCATGAAGCGATGGGAAGACGAAAATCTGAACTCCTCGCATCCTGCGCTCACGATCAACTCTGTCGACCCAATTATTTCACTAAGCAGCTTTCTGAGTGTATGCAGCGGCTTCTCAAGAGTAGTCCGAATGGCTTTTCTACCTCTGAGTTGCACCGTGAGCTGTATCATAATAAAAGTGCTGATAAGGTGGCGGGGGCGCCGTACGGGTCGAGACCCTTGCACTTTGACGAATCCGCTCGTGACTACGGCAAAATCTGGTTACGTCCTCAAAGGTTACAACCAAAGGCTCAGACGTTAAGAAATCGGGTATTCATGAACGTGACATTTGCATTAGATGAATATCCCGATCTTGGGGTAATGAACGAGATTGCTTTAGCGCTTCGATACTTACCTCACATAAACCAGACAAGATTTGAGAAGTTATATGATGCAAGAGCTAGATTGACACGCGTCGTGAAATCAGTCATCTGGATACAAAGACTGGCTAGAAAATTGAGAGAAAAGTATGGAGCGAGGATGTCACGGCAATGGGACAGCACGATTTCTGGGCGCTACAGAGGGTAGCTACCCAGGATCTGTCAAACGAAAACCTGCGTCCAGGGAAGAGGCCGAGACCGATCGCCCAAGGATGAGAAAGTCGAGTCGTGTATCTTGGAAATGTCTCATGCGTTGTTGGAAGTGGAGTATCGGATTTCAGGAAAGGGATCAGCCGTGGGAAACCGGGGTAAAACAAATGTAGGGCGATTGTAAGGAGGGGAAGCGCTCGAGAAGGGACCGATGGTATCTAATACGCACACAAAAGACTTAAAAAAGGCAGACGCATGGCCACGAATCTTTTCGGTCGAGATGGAGATCGCTGGCTTTCATGCAATGTGGAAAGGTCTGCAGATGATTCATTGCTCTTAGCTTGGTGGAGTCTGTCGCACTGCTTGACAGCAGACTCTATAATCTTGTGGCTTGGGATCGAAAATTGGGAGGATGATGAGTCACTAACCAAGGTGCGTCATTCTCGGTACATCAAAGCTTGGAGAGCAGCTTCATTGGTTGGGCAAATGTCTATTTGGCTGTCTGGATTGCGTTGGGCTTGCGACGCTCGAGAGTACGGCGTTTTTTGCCAGGCGATGAGTATGTTGTGGAATGATCTTAGCTATTCATTGCGTTACTATAAATTCTACCCTTGGTCGTATTAGGTGTCTCGATACTGGAAATAAGAGGCGGGTAATCCTATTTACTCTAAGATTCGAAAAAGCCGATTTTTCATGCTCGATGTCCCTCTGTGTGTGACAGAAGCTGCGTTGTCTCGATTCGAATGTGCACTTTGGTTTAGGGGCTTAGGAGACATGAGTTACAGTATCAATACTGTCTGACCTTGTCTCCCTCTTGCAAAGACTATGATTTTTCTCGTTTCTTTAAGAGAACTAGATCAGGGACCTCACGAGACTGGCACAACATAATTCGAATGATCAAGGGAATACCAGGCCGTTCTTGCTGATTATCCCCCTCTGGATGTATTTTCGGTGTCAGTATTGTCTGTTTCTCTATATAGGGTCTCTGTGCTTTTGGACGCGCCGGAATGATGGCCGTGGAACAAGCCTAGACACATCCGAGCAGCACCACCAGCTCATCCACAAGGAGTTTCTCGCTATATCTTGTCTGGGAAAGAAGAGAGGTCAGAATCATGTCCCAGTCAAATGGCCTGCTTGTAGCTTGGAAAGCTGAGGTTTCATGCAGATTTCAGCGGCAAATGTGCATTACGTTCAGCCACTAGGCGATGGAGAATTGAGACCGCTCTGCATAAGGGAAGTGGGGGGACGGAAACCTCGCCGAATAATCAAAATCGTAAGGCGTTGACGTAGCACCACTGCGTACCAGGTGCAATTACAAGGCTTCCACTGATTAGTCGACGAGTGGACAGCGGCCTGATCTGTGCTGCTCTAGATTTTTCAAAGGTCCTCGGCTCTGATCTTTGAGGTCGATCCTTGAAAATTGGGGGTTCGATGAGTGCGGTGGATCCGATTAGTTCCTGCACAAAGCGTGGGTAGTCTCGCTCCCCCTGGTCGCGGGTGGTGCCGATTTTTAATCCTTTCACTACTCAATTCACGGCAAGTGCTTATAGATAGGTCGAACAGCAGCTCGCGATCTTCTTCTACAGTTTGTGGGTGGACGTTCGAAAATGCAGCTACGGAGACACAATAGCTCTGCAGGAGACGGACTCGGAGATGATTACGCATTATAAGATTATATACCTAGATTGCCAGAGATCTCTCTTGTTGAAATTTGAGTGATGAAGATTTAACCTCGGTAATGGGGTAGATGGCTCGTTGCCCATCTTTATATAGACAAAGGGCAAATTGACAGTCGTGATTTCTCTCACGATTGCGGGAGTGCCTTCTCAGGCCTGTATTCTAATCTCATAGTGACTAATTATTGTTATCCTAGATGATTTTCAATTTCTTTGTTACAAATTGAAGGGACGGACATGGATATCGATATGTATTTCCAAGAACGGAGTAGATCATGCATGATGGGAAAATGAGAATAACGACCCGAATAAGCGACCACCTAGAGAACTCTCGGTCTCTTCAACCTAAAATCCATCTTAGATGTTACTGAACTTGAACAGCTAAAAGATGGAGGAGATTTCCCCCCTCTATGCATATTACAAGATTCTCTTGGAGTTTCCGTATCCTTTGCATGCTCATGGGCTTTCTTCATGCGCACTCGGAGCTCGGTATCCCATTTGCGGTTGATTTCCATCGGATACCGTGAACTTGTTTGGCTGGGAAGCGGTGACAAGATTGCTTAAGCGAAGATGAAAAACATGGGGAGACAATAGGAACAAATGCAGGATAATTATAAGAGTATGACTAGGCACATGAGTGCAGATTGTGTGCTCACATTCAAGAGATATGCTCGAAGTTGATCTAGATTACGCGTTGGAAACCGTCCACATACCCATTGTTCCTGATCATCGACTTTCGTGGCTCCAAAACAGAGATCTCTCTGCATAATTGACACTATCATCCTTTGCGACCATGCCCTCCACCTCATCCGCTAGCTGCGCACTATAGGTCCTGTCCTCGTGGACCCACCACAGGCGCCAACCTACTACGACGGCGATGGTGAGTGGAATAGTGGTCGCCCAGTAGATCCAGAATTTGTTGGAGAGACTGACTGTGGAGGAGGAAGATGATGATGTGGAAGGAGAGTTGGAGGGAGAAGCTTGCCATTCAAACATGCTCATGCTGAACAGCGTGGCGGTGTACGTGCCCGGCAAGAATAAGGCTGTGATGAACGCCAACGTCTTCATGGCCGTGCTGTCGCGCCCGCTCGAAACCGCGATCCGCGCACTCAAGCGGTTGTCCGTCTGCGCGGAGATGCTGTAAAGCACTTGGATCTGCGATGAGACTCGCTCTTTGAGATTGGAGCAGAAGCCTTGCACGCTGTGAGATGAGAACTCCATATGCTTTGCTATTTCCTGTAGCTCGCGCGAGGGGTGGAGGAGTGAGACACGCCGCTGAGGGGGGAGTTGGGAGCTTATTTCGGCATCGATTTTAAGCAGATACGCGGCAGCGTCACGATTAAAGGCGAAGACGCGGCTTGAAAATATGATCTCTGTCAGGACCGTATGCGTTTCTATGGTTAATTTTCGCATGTCGCTCCTGCTGGGTACTTTGGGAAGTTGTGATAATGAAACCTCTCGTCGCAGGCGCCCAGCGAAAGTCACGCCGATAGAGTACTCTAAGGTTACTACTTAGTTATCGAGTATCCGCGTAAAGACCTCGGCGCGATTCTTGTAGTGTTTGAGAATTATGGTTGGTAGGAGAAGGGGGTGCGCCCATAAAGTCGGTGTGGCTGAGATGAGAGCGTGAATCTGCTCTGATATTGTGGATGACTTGTCTTTCGTGCCGTCGGAGGCAGCAAGCACATGGTCGCCGTGGATGATCGCTGTCGTCCAACCGGTGGACAGATTGTGAGACAACGAGAGGACATAGTTGGCGATCTGGATCTTTTGGGGGACTTTGATCACGATAGCTGAAGAAGGGATTGTATCTTAGTGAGTGCTAATACCAACATTGTAGATTCTAGGGAAGCTACCCAACCGTTCCTCGTCATCCATATGAGATCTGTATGTCAGATGGTCCGAGCAAACACCTCCTTGATCGTATGCGGATTCAAGAGTCGCTGCATGTAAGTGGAAGGCTTACTCAACGAGCACGAAGGAGCCTTGGCTAATAGAAAAGCCTTGAGGTCGGTAGGTGGTTCGATCGCATAGTCTATAATACGATACATCAACCCGGTTCTGAATTTATCGGCGGAAAGAAAATTTTTTATAGCAGTCGTATGCCCCCTTCGAGGACGGCATCCGTTGGAGAGTCCAGTGCAGCATAAGGCTCCTGTTGAAAGCTCTCAGCAATCATAATTCATGATTCGTGGTTCGAGTTGTGAGTGTAGAATACTAATGAGAAATAAAACCTGTATTCTGATAAAGCCAATCTTTGATTTCCCCATCATTCAAGAAGCCATAGCGATAATTATCAGCTGTACACCTTTCCCTCTGTGTATGCCGGCCAGGTCAGTTTGCAAACTAAATGACCGATTAGAATATTACAGACGCCCGCATATTTCCACACTTCAATATATTCAGCTCTACCTGTCGTGGGGGACTCCCAGATCGATTCTTTGAGGTATTTTTCATGGGTGCCTCTGAACATGGTAGCTATTCGGCTAATCTCGGTGTAATAGAAGCTGAAGACCTGATCAAGTGAAAAACTGACTATGGGCAGTCTAGATATATCGACCGCCTAAGGAACAACACCAGCCTCGTAGGCCTCTTTGTAATCAATCAGATGGCGCTTTACTCTTTTGATGACTAGATTACTCGTAGGCTTGCCGCGTTCAGAGTAAGCGTCTTGGCATGGACTTTTGGTGCAGACAGATATTAGCGTCTGCATTAAAAGTCCTGGACACCAAGAAAACAGAAGGGGAATCTGCCCCGGCCTCAATCCTCAATCCGGCATCGCGTGAGCGCCGCCCTATAAGAATGGTGTGACCGTGACGGGTGACAGAAAAGCCTACACACACCACACAGTCCTCCATTTCATGTTGTATTAGTTGAAAAAATTTCGCAATAATTTCTCCAACAAGTGACAATTGCAGGGTCAAAATAATTTCTACCACCCTCTATTAATAATAAATACCCGAGCAAAAGAATAGTAATGCAACATTAAACCCTTGATCAACAAATCGTGAAGAATCAGGCGACATTGCAGCTCAATGAGCGCAAGGAGAGGCTGACGAATCAACACAATTTTTGAAGGTGATGGATCGAAAGGCTGAACAATTGGACTGATGTTCAGAATGTGGTCGCAGGGTTGCGTTGCACTGCATTATATTGGCTGACAGTGCAGTAGCGCACACATATGCAGTCTGATCTTCTCGGCCGTACGACTACTCAAGCACACAGCCTATGCCTATACGCGCACGAATAGGGAGCGTGGGGGACCAGCGATGGAAGGGAATAAGCGCGATAAGTTGTGGGGTCCCCGCGCCAAGATAAGCCGACTATGCTCGCTGTCCCTGCCAACTCCAGCAGCAGGAAGATGTGCCGAGCGTATTCGCTTTCACCCCTGCCGAGCTGTAACCCACAGGAGGATACTGTTGGAAATCAGCCAATAAAGTGTTAAGGAACTCTATGGATAGGTTCATAATATGAGTGGTGTGTAAGAATTATCGAACTATCTAGCTGGAGAAGGCCTGGATGTGTGCCGAATGTGCCAAGAAGGCTAGCCCTAGCCCTAAGTCTATCCTTGTGGAGGAATATCCGTAACAATAAACGGGGTTGTATTTAGGGGGCTGTTACGGGGATAACGGTCTCAGGCTAACGGGTAACGGGGTGCCCCCGTTACCCCACCAAGAAATCCCTACCTACCCCAACCCCGCCCCGACCCGGCTGTCCCCCCGCCCCGGACCGGGGTTGCGGGCGCACCCTAAACCCCGCCCCGACCCGCCCCGCTGCGTAGCGTACTTTTTCTCCTATACAAGTTAGGTAACAGGTAAATAGAACAAATAGAGTTCTTCTAATAAGATCGCATCCCATCAACCTTCATCAGTTTCAATATTTTCACCGTCTTGAATTAGCATGTCAAGCGGAAGCAAACCGACTCCTCTTCCTAATCTTCTTCCCATATCTACCAACACACAGTATACTCAGCGAAACGCTCTCTCTATCTCACACACATACTCACACACATCTGTCACGGGAGGGAAAAGAAGGAGGAGAGGAAGGAAGAAAGCACGTACCTGTAAAATAGATATGGGAACGGCATCATTACTAGTGTGAGGAAGGCGAGGAGACTGCCAAATCCAGATGTCAGTCTCTATCAGCAGTAGCATACAAGTAGACTAGGGGTAATGCTTGTTCGTACCTAGTTGCCCAGTGGTCGCCGAGTTTGTCTGCGGAGTTAGTTTAATGGTTAGTTGGTTGGCTCAGAGTGAGGAATAGGGGGAGTAGAGAGTTGCTTACGGTACATCTGGACGCCGAAGAGGGGGAATGCCGCTAGCAATATATCAGCATGTGTAACGTTTTTTCCCCTTCTGGTGAGGAGGGACATACCGCCGAAACTGCATCTGAGAAAGGTGTTTGCGGCGAGAGCGCTGGCTGCGTAGAGGGGATAGGCGTCGACTAGGAAGGTAAGGACACCGGTGAAGACAAAGAGACAGCTGTGGAGGTTTCAAGCGGTTAGCTAAGATATCTGTTTGATAATATGATTGTGGATGCGTGGAGTTATCATGTAGCGTGTGTGAGATTTGGTTGAAGGGCGATGCGTTGGATGCAGGTTGATTTAGTGGTCTTGCATGAGACAGAGCGGGAGTGCTTCATAATTTGTGGCTTCGAATAAGAAGATGATTCAGAATATACTCTTTGCGCCATTTTGGTATGAAATATCGTGGTTGAACGGGTAGTCAAGATCTCAGATGGGGCGTAGCAATATGGGTTCACTCACCCCATGCCGAATATACCTGATCCGATTATAGGCACGATCCAATGCACACTCGGAAAACATGTCCAGGCAAACATAAACAAGCCTGTTGGTACGAGGATCGACCCTGCAATCTATACCCAGCGGTCGGAGTTAGTAGTGCCATTGACTCAGGAATGTCTCGACAAGTGAAGGAAATCTGTATTCCCCAACTGCATCAGACAATAGGTGAGTTACTTACGGCAGGTGGCAAACGGTACTCCGGCTCAGCGCCACCAATCTCCCCCGTAGCTACCTCTCTCTGCTTGATCAACCGCACATAGTTCCTATGCACGATCGGATCACACGCAGCACCACAGAGCACGCCCACCAAGAGGCCTAAGAATGTCAAGCCCAGCTGCGAGAGGCTAAATGCATAATTGCCGATAAACACAACGCCGAAAGCCCCAAAGAACAAGTATAAAATCCCGAGGAGGATCGCGGAGAATATGCAGAGGTTCAAGCACATTGGCTCGAAGATTAAGAGCTCAAAGGGCCTTCTTGTCGCCATGAAGATTGTCCTTGGGATAGACTTTTTCATCTCCTCGATCGGCGCAATCCATCTGTTATTCCCCGTGTCGCTGCGCAGTTTTCGGGCTTTGTTTCGCAGCAGAACGGGGTGGTATGTCTCCGGGACCAACAGACCGAGCAATACAAGATCGATAGCGGACCAGATGATCAAAACGTAGAACGTCCATCGCCACGAGGTGTATTGGTTGATGAACCCACCGACCATGGGACCAACCGAAGGGCCGACAAATGTGGTAGCGGTGAACACTACCATAGGAGCTTGAATTTCTCCGCGGTTGAACAGGTCTCCTACGGTGCCTCCTGCAACGGCCATAAAGGCGCTTCCGGAAAGACCGCAAAGAAATCTTCCGATCAGCATGGTTGCGATGTTTTTCGCTGCTGCTTCGGGCACCAGCCATATCAGGAAGAAGGTGAAGGACATCAAGTAGATCGGACGGCGCCCGTAAGATTCGCTAGCGTTTATGACTGAGTTGAGGTTGTCTAAAGGTTGTCCAAAGATTGAGGAAAAAACTTACGATAAAGGACCTAAGAACATTGGACCGACAGCTAGTCCCATGATGTAGAGTGACAAGCCAAGTGTTGCAACGAGGTTAGAAACCCCAAATTCGTGTGTAATCTGATCGAATGTGCTCGTATACACCGAAGAGGTGAAGGTTCTAACAGGCTGTCAGTCTGGGGTGGTCCCCACTGTCATGGTGTAGGGTTTGTGTAGCCAAAGTCAAGAGATTTATTATGGGCCACGTGAAAGACCCTTTAGTATAGCAACACTTTTTCGACATCGAAATGTACTTGAGACATCGAGGTGTACACAGTACATGTCTATGAAAGGAAGATGGCTAAGACTTACACACAAAGAGCGCTCAGACCAACGACGCCAAGTATCAACCATTTCCTGGTGTACGACAAGCTCCTCGGATTCAAAGGATCGGCATCTCCTCCATCCCAATGTACTTCGAATGAATCCTTTTCAGTAGACGGGCCTCTCTCAGCATCGAGACTTACATCTGCTGTTGCAGCGAAATCCTCTTTCATCGTGTCGGCCATCTTGATGTATGATGTTATTAGGGTGGCTTGAAGACGAAGCTGGAATGGAAGCTTCCTGTTGCTGTGCAGTGGGCGGGTGAAGCAAAGCAGGGGATGGAGAAATGGACCACTCTTTATCGCCCGAGTAAGGTACACATAAGCTTACCAAATCAGCCTTCGGCTTCGGCCTTTTCGTCGGACTTTGTGCCTTTAAGTCCTGAATAAGGGTCACACACGGCAAACAGTGGCCCTCTGAAGTCTATATCGGGCTTTCTGTAGCAGCTGTTAAGTCTTGTAAGTTCTATTGTTTCAGATTAGTGGCTGAGATGCCTGAAGGCCGAGGGATACACGAAGTATTACCATGAATGTTTTGCATTTCGGCCTGACTACCTAGACACTGGAAGGGTTGTTAGTTAGGATTAAGCATCACCACGGCTCGAATCTTGAAAAAGATGAGAATGGAACTTGCGGTCCTATTTGGGGTAGGATGATTGTATACTACAAAGCAAGGTCGAAAGATAGAAGCTTGGAGGTTTTAAACATCTTGTAATGTATCCCATCCGCGGGCAGGGGACTTCAAATAGGGGTTCCGCCCGAACATCAAAAACCCTCCAATTTCAAACCTTTACAACTTAATAACGAGAATAGCTGCAAAGAAATTCCCCATTTAATTATTATTCTCTTAAAGAAGATCTAAAAGTTTATAACCAAAAGTTTTATTGTAAAGACTACTATTATAGAGCTATAGTGTTGCGAAGATATTCATATTTGATGTTCTGCTAAGCTTTTAAGTACCCCAGGCGCCAGCGCATGGGATATTCTATGTGCTCATGTGAGAGCGTCTAAAAGATGTTGAAGGAGAGACGCTTGGGCATTGCCAGCTGTAACCAGCAGTCCAACCAACAAAGTATCCGAGATCTATTGTTTCTCCTCTCAACAGCCACCCAAAAAGTCACTTCCAGGCCATATCACCCCTGACACCCTGTTCTGCAACAAACCCTTCCTCCCAACTCTGCGTAGCTGGGAAATCACTGCCATGGAGCTCCGCCATTTGCGCACGATACGACGTCAGCTGCTGAATCATCTGATCCAGCGATAGCAGGTTCGGCAGCTGACACCAGTCCGGCATGGGCGTTGCCGTGGAAGAAGGCGGTAGTGGTGTAGTTGCCGGCGTGGCGAGCCCTGAGGTTGAGCTGATGACGCTGTGGTAATCGCTTCTGGGGCTAGCGATGTTGGTGTTGGCCCAAAAACCGCCCTGCACGGGTGTGGAGAGCTCGCCGAATGCTTCTTCGATGTCCGGAAGAGTCATGTGGCTCGATGAGCCGGTGGTGAATTTAGGTTCATTGCGGGAACAGAGTGTGTCTGGAAGAGGCTTTGTTGCTTCTGAATGGGTGCCGCCGCTTGGTACATCCATCGGAGGACACGTCGCAAAGGGCACCAACGAGGCCAAGCCCGAACTGATGCCAGAGCTGCCGAGGGAAGACACGAGATTGCCATCGCTTTTGAGTGGGATGTAGGGGGCTGATAGATGACAGTATGCAGAGACGTCCGACGGCTCAGAACATGACAATGGGAGAGGCTGGTTGTCATTGTTGCCCTCGAAGGTGGATGATGCGGGTGAGAGAGACACCTGCTGATCTTGGTTCTGTGCAACGCCGATGTTGCTACCCCCATCCCCCTTCTTGAATCGTTCACGTTGCTCATACCTTGAGTGGTTCAGTTAGTTTAGGCACGAGCACATCTTTCACAGGATGGTTGTTCTCTGAAGAGAAGCATGCAAGTGGTATTGGTATCTTGAAATCGTCTCTGTGTGTATCGAATTGGTAGGCTGAGAATGAAAGTGGGTGGAAATAGGCAGAAAGCTTACCGATTTCTCGCAGCGATCGGGGTGCGGTCATTGAAGAATCTCTCGACGATTTCCGTCCAATTACGGCCGTAAACCCGCACTGCACACTCCAGAATGCTATCTTCCAAGAGCGACCATCTCGAGCGATTGATGACGGGATTAAGACACTCATGCCATCTTCTTGAGCATTCTGCCAATAAGCACGATTAGTCTGTGTTATGGATGGAAATCTCACAATCTTACGATCAGCTTGCCGTGTGCCCACGACCTCTGATACTTTGTTCCACCTAACAGAAATGTCAGTATCGGCTGTTGATACATCACGATGTAACTTTTTTACCTGCAACCGTGCAGTCCAACGCCTGCCTCAAGCCTTTGGTCTTCATCCTGTCCCCATGGACCTTTAGCGACCACAATTCTTAATGCAGACACCCATCTCTTTCTACAATCCTTATTATTTCGCCCTTCCAAGTGAGTCGCCACCTCCTGCCAGTCAATGGTCGTACTGTCTGTGGTAATAACTTGAAGTGAGCTTGCCCGTAGCCAGCATGAATGGAACACTTGCTCATTGCACTACGTACCGTTCTGAGCTATAGCCTCGCGAAGCAGCGCATCCTCACTTGCTGCCCAACGCCTCGGCCGCTTTCGTTTCTCTGCCATACCAGAAATTGATAGGTAGGTATGTATGGCCGTGGAGATAAGAGCTAGTTAAGTAGCTCAGTGGACCTAAGAGTCTTCACCGCACGATCGATGTTGAATTCTTCGAAGCAAAGGTCTTGTATATATCTTAGCGCGCAATGCTTCAATAGTACATTATTGTCGTGTGCAAAAAGCCTGCGAATTGCTTGGCGCGGTTTTCGAAAAAATCACACACTTACCCCCTCCAAAAGTGACATTGCCTAGAAGCTAGAAGCATCAAATTTCTTGAAACGTAATAGCCCTACAACCACAACGAACCTTTTAAACATTGACATACAAATGGACAAACATCTTTCCAAAATATGATGTCGATTGTAGGCAATGTCACTTTGGAAGGGGCAAAGTGAAATACTGTAGGATTTGCTGGCCATTCCATAGTGGAATTGGCCCAGACTATATAATGCTTACGTCGCATATATCTAAGTACAGGCGAAATTACTGACCGGCAAAGTATGGTATTTGGAATGGCCATACCAGCAAATATTCCATACCAATCCGGTATTTTATACATATATTACGTGATATTTTTTTATATACTAAAAATATAGATAAAACGCTAGCGAAATCTTGAAAGATCTTAAAATTGTAACAGTTTATATATATATTATTTTTAAAGAAAAGTAAAAAAAAGTTGAAAACGACTAGGTATATTAAACTGATACGATACCTTTCCGGCCAGTAGCCGAAATATTACAAAAGTGTGTGATTTTGTCAAAAAACGTGCCAAGCAATTCGCAGGCTTTTTGCGCTCGACCATACTTACACCCCCAAAACTTGAGATGGTGGTCAGACAATGCACAGTTACCTCATTTGCTGACAAGGAGTGTAGCATGAAGAAACTGGCTTACACAGCCGGATCTTCATGAAGATATCCCAATCTAAGGATTGAAGACCACACTGGGACCAGACTCTTTGGTCTTTCGGAGGTACTCCTTTAGGCTGGCTGCATGAGACCTGTCATGCATCTCGGCCTCAGCCGTACCTACCTCTGGGCCTGGAGGATCTCTCAGCCCTACCTATTTCTTTCAATTTTGCGAAGACACCTGTGCTAGCTGTCTACAATCCAGTACCTAGGTACTCTTTTCCAGCCCCTGCTTCTCGCTTAACTCTGTCTCCACCTTCCTGCTCAAGGCCTCCACACTCATAGTAGGATGTAACAGTTCCAGTAGCGGTACATTGACACCCGTCGCTTTGAAGAGCCAATTCCTCAACTCGGCTGCCACCATGCTGTCGATGCCGTAGTTCTTGATCGGCTGCACGCGCTCGATATCGTCAGTCGAGACGAAGAGCAATCTCGCCACGCGCTTGTGCATCCGGTCAACCAAAGCGCTGCTCTCATCGTCGTCAGCGATAACGATGGCATCGTTTCCCTTACCGTCCGTCGCTGATTCCAGATAGTGAAACGCCGAGAGAAGGTGCGAGAAGCGCGGGTCACTGTACCACGTCATGTCAGAGACGGGGTACCGCTGATTATGCGCGAGAAGTCCCCTAGGCTCCAGGCCCGCAAGTAGGTGTCCCCTACTGAACGAGTTATCTGCCGTGAACGCCGAGACCGCGGCCGACGATTCCGATATCGCGGTTTCGCAGTATTTGAGAAAATCTCGTTCGCTGTTTCCGTACAGACCCATACGGTTCAAGTGCTCCTGATACTGTAGGTTGGAGCTGACGATGCCGACATCGAGCATGTGGCCGAGGGATAACGAGGTTGCAGGGAGACCGAGCAGCAGCCTGTGGCCGGCAAATGCGTCCATGAAGGAGTTGGAAGCCATGTAGTTCCCTTGGGAAAAAGAGCCGAGGATTGTAGTCCACGAGCTCCACATGATGAAGAAGTCCAGAGGGGCGCGTAGAAGAGCCTCGTGCAGGTTGATGGTACCAATGACCCGTGGGCGCATCGTCTTGTTGAAGTCCTCCAATGTCATCGCATCGAAGAAATCATCCTGCGAGACGTTAAACAAGGTCGTGTGGATTTGTGGGTAGGTTCTTCTCTCGAAGATTAATACTCACATTGAGCTCCAGCGGTGCCTGGATGACACCTTTGATCGTACTCCAGCTGCCGTTCACGGCCCTTTCCACATCTTGCTTTGATGCTACGTCTCCTTTGACAACGGTCGCCTGTACCCCGATACCTCCGAGCCAAGCCAAGAACTGTCTCGCCTCTTGACTCACAGAACCAGATCGAGATAGGAATATAAACTTCCTTCCACCTCTTCCAACCATCCCTGCAGCATCGAGCTATCAGTAAATGGCAAAAGTAGGAAACTCAAGGATATGAGATCCAAATCGAATCTCTCTCGAGTCACTTCTGTGGACTCCCGCAGCACTTCCTGCAAGCGCCCAAAAATCATTGAGCAAATAAAACTGCCCGATGTTACTTACATTTCGTGAAGCTCCGACCCAAGCCACCCAGGCATCCAATCAAAAGATACGAAGCATCTGCATCGAACGAGACAGTCGTGGCCGAACGGTGAAACTGACATGCTGATTAGTACAGACGCGCGTCCACGACTGGGCATTGCACTCACTGGAATTTTGCCCTTCGAATCCTTCGAATCCAGGTTTATCACGGCGGTAGAGGGTGTTGGCCCGCTTAACGTCCTAAAAGCTGCCTGTAGGTCGGTGACTTTGAAGACCTTGGTATGATAAGATTTGAGCGCTCCTTGGGAAACCATAACTTGAGCTTCACTCATCAACCTATCGCCCAATTTCAGCATATTCACATTTCGCTTGACAGAAGCAAGCGCTTACTCCGCGATGATGCTCGGTCTGGTGTGTGCCATGCTCTCGAAATCTATCGAAGTGATGCTCATGTTCTGCTTGCGACCATTTCCAGGCGCGCTGCCCTTCCCAAACCTGACGAAGCGACCCAGTGAAGCCACCAACTGCTCCTTGATGTCCCCAGCATCATCTGTGACGACGACATCAAACCCTGTTCCAGAGGTGAGTTTCAGGAGTCTGGACGTGGAGTTTTTGGCCCCTGAGGGTAATATATGCGTGGATGGGACACCCAGATCGGAGAGCATCCGGGCATTTTCTTCGGCTGTATAGATGGCGGCAACCTGACAACCAATTAGTTTCTGATCCGGAGAGAAGAGGAAATATAAAAAGTACCTTGGCTCCGTGGAACTTTGAGACCTGATAGGCGGCAAATGCAAATTCACCGGCATCCGAACGAATTAAAACAGACTATAGAGCATAAGCTTTTGTCAAGGAATTCATGGATGATGTCTGTTTACTTCTCCTTTTTTGACTCTGCCAATCATAAAAAGCGAGTATATTGCTGAACACGTCGCAAACCCCGCCGTTGCCATCTGTGCTGTTAGCACCTTCTTACCGAAAATCAGGAGCAGACCTACTTCAACCAAGCTGCCACTAGACACCTTGTGCACAAAGCCTGCCTTCTCCCGTACAGCATTGCCCAGCCTCCCAAATGTAATGCCGAAGACTGGATCACCCGGCTCGATGGTTGTGACAGCTGCTCCGACACTTTCGACAGTGCCGAAAAACTCACCGCCGGCCGGATGAAGGGAGTGACCGTTTGAAACCGAATCGCCAAGCTATGGTTACATCAGCAGTATGTTCATATTTTCCCAGGAATGACCTACCATTTGACCCAGTCGAAGTGACTGAACCTTGATCTGACAGCTGTCATCTTCCAACTTCTCCACGAAGCGTTGCCCTTCTTCGAGATGGGCGGTTTCAAGAGCAGCAGGCTTCTCTAGCGCGAATTGAAAGACGGTTTCCTGAAGAAGCTCGAGTTGCGTCAGCCTTTTCTCTATCCCCTGTTGTGCTTTGTTGAGCTCGTCATCGGTAGTTAAGCGAGAAACATGAATAAGACCTCCTTCGGCTCTGAACTCAGCGTCTCCTTCCGGAGAATGATTATCGGCCAGCTCCTCAAGCTTCAGCAAGTCCTCAAATGTTTCAAGCAGAGGAACGGTAGCATCGTCTTCGATGTCTGCTGTGAGGAACTTCAAGGACTTCGACTCGGTTCTGAGTGCGCTGACCAAGCCAGTGATCATCGCGTACTCGGGGTTTCTACCCGCTGCCAAGCTACCTCTCGTCACCCATAAAGAGGAGCTCGCCGTAAGTATCTTTTGTTTGAGGCAAACCCATTCTTCATCAGTGACGTTGGTGAACATCGGTTCGTCGATTTCAGTCAGAAAGATTGCCCTTTTGTGCTGCAGGTCGCTGGATGCAACAAGTGGCAGAAGTTGAACCGAGTACTGCCGGGCCGTTAGGAACAGTGCAAGTTCGGAAACAAAAGTCGAAGGCCGATTCCTGTAGATCTAGTACCTTCTAAGCATCTCGTTCAGTTGAGATGGAATCAAGGGAATATTCACCAGTGTGAGCTCCTTGGAAGCGGGCAGAGTGCGTGGCACGGGACCTTCAATTGTTCGAGCGAATATCACTGCAGCTTCCTTGTACTCGGCAAAACTATCCAGCATGATATCGACACCTCTGAAGCCCGACTGTGGAAGAACGTTGTTCCACATGGCGTGTGTGAGGAAGGGCCCTTCGGTTCTGCGAAATTTGGCGTCTTGATCCCCATTCCAGAAATCAGAAAAGGTACCCTTGTCTTAAGTCAGCTCACGGAATGGTTGCAATGAAGCGGAACTATCTTTTTACCAGAATCATGACCCAAGATAATCTCGCTGGAGGTGGTTAGCTTAGTACTGTCCAAAGTAGATCAAGGGACACAAACGCTGGACAATCTCAAAAAGTGCGAGGTGCCCACCGGGCTTGAGCAACGTTCGTATATTCGCAAGTGTTTTCTGTATATCAGTCGTAGCATGGATAACCTGTTCACATCGTTAGTCGGCGGTGAATGTTCAAGAGTGAAGTGAATACTTGCATTTGAGGCGATGACCAGGTCAAAGTCTGCGTCAAACCCCTGCTCGTTTGCTGCAGTCTGCATGTCGAATGTTGCATATTTCATGCCCTTATACTGCTTGAAGTTGTCATGGGCTTTGGCCAGAAAAGAGCTGGTGATGTCCGTAAAGGTATAGCTCTTGTATCCACGGTACAAGGTGTCGCCGCGCAGAGCAGGCACAACTTCTTTCGTCGCGCTTCCAGTGCCACCGCCCACTTCGAGGATCTTCAGACGGGGGTTCTTGTATGAAAGAAGCTTGATCATCTCAGTGAGAGCTTTGTTCCCTGCTGAATAGAGTTCCATGTACTCATAAGTGTCGTCGAGCAAGTGATCTTGGACCGCGGCCTGGATTCCGGTCATTTCACCACTGTATACTGCAGGGAGACTTTGATACATGTGTACCATGAGACGTGTCTCCGGAGCGTGATGATCCATGAGAGCAGCAGAAAGCCTCTGCATCTCCGCGTCACGCTCTTGCGGCGTTTGCGCCACAATGGTTTGGCCTCCTGGCAGCTTACCTCCCTTTGCTAGTTTCACTTTCTCTGCCATCCAGTCCAGATAGCGCTGGAGAAAAGGTATTTTGGATCCCCGGACGAAGAACTCATTGTACTGTTCGTGAAACTGTACAATCTGATTTAAGGCGAGTTGTTCGAGCAGCGGAACTTCGGGCATGTCACTACTGCCGGTATGAGGGTACATACGCGCAACTTTGGAGCTGGTAAGAAGGTCAAAGTCCGGCTTCCAACCCATTCTTGTGAAAGGCGCCGCATGTTCGCTCGGCTGCGGGGTCGAACCAGCCTGAGACGCAACAAACGTGATGTCTGTAGCTCTGACAATCTGAGCACCACCGTCAGCGTCGGCAAAAACAGTAACACTGCTCGCAAATCCGCGCTCATCATAGCGGGTAGTCTTGGCGCCTGCTCTGTGGAAAGCTTGAGTCCTGGTAGTGGAAGTGGGCGTGACTTGGATACTGAGACTCCCAACGGAAACAGGCAAGAACGCCGAACCGCACTCGCTGGCGCGACCTCTGTGATATGCAATGATGGCCAATTGCAATGCTGAGTCGAGTGTAGCGGGGTGTAAGAGATAGCGGGATTCTCCATTCATTATGTCCTTGGTTGGGTTCGACGACAGCAGACTTTCGGCCTCTCGTATGTCCCCATTTCCGTGGACTTGGATTTTGGACAGTCCCTGGAACGTGGGTCCGTAATTCAGCCCAACACTGTCAAAGGAATCATACCATCTCGTGGACGAGACCGGCTTTTGTGCTGGGATCGGGTCCAAAGTGGCTGCTTCTAGTAAATCTACTTTTATTAGCGACAACGAATAAAAGATCTGGAAGCGCGAAAATACCTTGTGATTCGAAAGAGTATGCAACCTTGCCGTGACAGTGTTCCGTAAACACATCGTCGCCATCTGCATTCATAACGGAAGTCACAGTAAAGCTCCATTGCGCCCCGTTACTGGTGGCATTCCCAGGTTCTGGCCGGAGACTGGTAAGCAATTCCAGACCACGGTCGTCGTCAGGAATGAGGAGTGCAGCAGAAAGCAAGACGTCCTGAAACTCGAAGCTTTGGATGAGAGAGATGTCGATCGCATGGACCTCTGCAGCTTGCAACGCAGCTTCCACGGCTATAGCAAGATAGCCAGTCGTCGGAAACACCGCGTTCGTTCCGATCTAGACATTCGTAAGCGTGCTGGCACGAACGCGATTGATGATAGGCAGGGGGGCTTACTTTGTGATCCTGCAACCACGGGACATTCGTCGTCTTCAACACATTTCTCCACGCGGGCTCATTTCGATTTCCGCCTAGGCTCCTCGAGCCCAACAAATCGTGGCGCGGGTGAGTCCGAAGGCGGAATTCTCGCGTCCAGCGGTTCTCGAAGTAAAACATGCGATTGTATTGCCATTGGTACTTGGGCAGATCCACAATCAACTTGCCAGTTCTACCACCAGAGACGGTGTTGGTGAGGCCATCATAGTCTTCCATGGAGTTCAGGCGTAGCAGGTTGACATCGTGGCCGTTGACGAATAAAGCTCCAGCTGTAGACAAGACGTTTTCAACCCCGTCCTTCTTTCTCAGAAGAGTCGCCAAGTATGGGGGTAGCTTGCTTGCTTTCAATGATTGACCGACCTGACGAATTGGACCTTGGAGAGCTGAATGGGGCCCTATCTCGATGAGGTAATGAAGGTGTACGGTCTCTGCAAGTTTGGACAGTCCTTGGCTGAACCGGACGGGAGACTCAAGGTTCCGACGCCAGTATCGTGCGTCCGGAAGTTTCTTCGTGAGATCAGCGTAAACCGTAGAAAAGAAATCCCTCTGATCATATCCTGGGATTCTGTCGGTCGGAGAGAGCTGGGAGAGCATATGGGCGAGTTCTCCCTCGTAACGTTCCCCTAACGCTTTCATGTGGGTTGAATGGTAGGCATTCCCGTCTGTGTGCAAGAGCCTGGCGAAGATGCTTTGGCTGTCCAACCTTTCCTTCAGGCTTTGAACCTCGTTGGGATCTCCACTGATTGTCAAGCTTTCGGGAGAATTGTAGCAAGCGATTGTAAGAGAGCCAAGATCCTCTAACCATGGGCCGATAGCCTCTCTACCTGCGCCAACAGCTATCATAGCCCCTTTCCTCGTGTTTCTGGAAACTGCGCGGCCACGAGCGTATGCAACCACGATGGCTTCTGCAGCGCTCAAGAGCCCGGAAGCGTAGGTAGCTGCTATCTCCCCTAATCTCAGACTTAGTGAAGTGCAGCTGGAATATCCTAGTATCACTGGAGTGTCTTACCTGACGAATGGCCGATAGAGACAACAGGTTTGATGTTCCACGACGAGAGCAAGTCAACCAAAGCAACTTGAATAGCCGTGACAAGTGGCTGAGACATAGCTGCTTGCCGGACCATGCTCGATTCCTCGGGTGCATGCAACGCAGCTGAAATTACGCGTCAGACTTTCTCTCACGCCCAAGCAGTGAAAGCAGGATGGATGTGACCGACCTTCGATTGTCCAACTTGGGGCCTCAGCCAGACTCTTCAGGGCACGGTCCATATTACGAATACTCTGCAGATATGTGGGAAAACTATCCATAAGATCAAGACCCATCTGAACCCACTGTGCTCCCTGACCTTCAGAGCATTAACTTCACCCAGGTCTTCCTCGAGAAGAAGTACCTACCCGTGAAGACAAAGCCAAGGTTCAAGTTCCGCGACCCCGTTGCTTTCGAGATCGTGAGACCCTCAACATCCAGAGAACCGACCATCGTGTCCTGCGAAGCTACGACGCAAGTTCTGCTGGCAAGCTTTGAACGCCTGCAGCCCAACGTATAGGCCAGGTCGAGAATGTCGTATTTCCCGGCGCGATCACGGAAGGCCGCAACATTTCGTCTGAGCGTTAACTCATTGTGCGCAGAGAAGGTAAGCAAAAACTGGCGTCTGAACGGAACGGAATGACCATTTGTCCCGTTCGTGCCGTTCGTATAACCGTTCAAGTGGCTCTTGTGGCCGTTCACAAGACCAGATAATTCATGTCCCTCTACTCTAGCTGCAACACCTCCGCGGCCGGGTGCAAGGTGTTCGATGGACTCGAGAATCGTGTGGGCATTAGCACCCCCGTATCCGAAAGAGTTGACACTTGCCCTTCGCAACTCTCCTACCGGCCAACCCGTCATCTCTTGCACAATTCTCAATTTCCCGTCTTGGAGATTGACTAGAAACGCATGTCAGTGGCTCTTTATGGACAACAGAATGACTCGGAAGGCTCACTGTTGGGATTGACTTTCTTGAGTCCGAGGATGGGAGGGACGACGCCATGTTCGAGGGCAAGAACAGTTTTCATGATTCCCGCAATACCGCTCGCTATCATTTTTTCAGTATGTCGAAGCTCCCTCCGAGAAACCATCAGTCTGACAGAAATCTAAAACGCACCTGGTTCACAATGCCCCATATTGCTCTTGATCTACCTAAGCGTCAGTGGGGAAAATGCTTGAACAACAAAAGGAGCCCTACCGATCCAATATGCAAAGGACGATCCGCCAGCCGTTTCTTTGCGAAGAACCTGCCGATCGCTTCAACCTCAAGTGGATCGCCGACTGGCGTTCCGGTGCCGTGGCATTCGAAGTAAAACGTTTCGTTGGGATCGAGATTGCCCGCCCGCTCATACGCTCTTCTAATGGCACCTTCTTGCCCATCCGGATCCGGGTGTGTGATGCCGCCCGTGCGACCGTTCCTGGTAAAATCAAATCAATAGACATTTCGATGGCAAACGGGGAAAAACGAAAAATACGTACGCATTCATGGCAGTGCCTCTGATGATCGCTCGTATCGGGTCATTGTCAAGAATAGCTTGCTTCAACGGCTTGATGTACAGCGCACCGATCCCATCGGCTCTGGCATAGCCATCCGCCGCGGCGTCAAAAGTTTGGCATCGAGAACTTCTCGAGACCGCTCCCAGGGAGGCCGAGAAGACCTGGCACTCAGGCGTGAAGATGAGGTTGGAGCCCCCAACGATAGCGGCCGTGCATTCGCCGGACTGGATGGACATACACGCCAAGTGCAACGCATACATGGAGCTCGAGCACGCGGTGTCGAGCGTCAGACTAGGGCCGTGCAGATTGAAGACGTAGTTGATACGGTTACTCAGCAGCGCGATGCCGCCGCCGGAGATGCCGTACGGCTCAGGATACTCCGTGTCGCGGTACTGCATGAGCTGATGGTCATAGTTGAAGTTGCCTACAAAGACGCCCGTCTTGGAGCCGGACAACGTCTCGAGCGAGGCGCCTGCTGACTCTAGCGTTTCAAAGACTACCTCGAGAAGCTTGCGCTGCGCAGGGTCCAGGCTCGTTGCTTCTTGCGGGTTGATGCCGAAGAAGGTGGGATCGAACTGGCGCGGGTCTTCGTTCAAGAAACAGCCGCCGCGCGTGTAAAAGGATCCTGGCCGGCCCGTCTCTGGGTGATACCAGGATTCCAGGTTCACGCGTTCGGAAGGGAAATCGCTGTATGAGTTTTTCTTTGCACGCAGATACTCCCATAAATCGTTTGGTGTGTCCACGTCCGACGGACTCCCTGCCTCACCGGGCCAGCGGCAGCCTGTGAAGTGGTCAGTGAGGCTCAGGTGGGGTACAGTCGTCTCAGAGACAGGAAATACTTACCCATGCCGATGATAGCTATGGGCTCCACCGCTTGGGCCAAACGGTTCGCTTCTGCCATGTTGAAATGCTTCGTCTCGGATGCTATGTTAGTGATTGTGGTTCATAGATCTCTATGTTGAAGGAATCAGAAGAAGTTGATGGCGTTCTCCAGAGATGGGGCCCAGGACCATCTAAAGGCGACGAACAAAAGCTGCATGTCGTTGTGTGACGAGATTTCACGCTGTACTACGATGTCACTGGACCAATATGACAGATGCATAACTTACTGTTGTCGCTGACACATGCATATCTCTCCCGTTCCACGGATGCGGACCACATCTGGACCAGACTGTACGCGCATACCGCAGACCCCGAAGTGAATCTGAGAGGAAGGGAGCGAACAAGACCGTATCTAGCCCAGGCTCGGAGCAGACACCATCATTTTGGAACGGCCACCAGGCACTCGCCGAACATGTACAGCAAGCAGGATCTGCGGTGTTGATGGAAGTAGCAGTCAATTCGCTTGAAGGGCATTGTGCGTGAGGATTCGTTTCAAATCCTCGTGATCACGAGACCGACGCAAAGGAGACTGTTAAATTGAAAGGTGCAGCCAGGAGTGGAAAGGACGTGGACTAGAGAATCTGACTATGACGCTTGTTGGAGTGAGATAGGTAGGCTGTATGAATATTTAAAGCGTTTTGCAAGGCCGACTAGTCAATTAAGCCAAACTTGGCAGGAGAAAATGTTTTAAATGCAGTCTGCATGAGATTTATTGTACGACCCTCGTTGAGTCAAAAACTGGGTGGCTGTTGGGGCTTCGTTTGGGAAAGTGGTTCAAAAGACAAGTTCCCTGCCAACATCTCTACAATAACCACAACACCCCAGGACACACCAGGACCGCGGCACTTTCCGCTCTCCAAAGATCTCAATTCTTGCCATACTTCGCTTTATCAGCAAGTCCTATGATCCTCAAAACCTTCTCTCGACCCCATTCCCTAGCCGTGAGATCCGAATCGAGGTACTGTCCCGGCCTCACCAACGGACTGTCCACCGTCCGCATCTTGGCCTCCAGCCACGGCCGCGCCACAAGCAGCACGCTGAGTCTCTGGTGCTTTCCCTGCACACCCGGCGGCGTCACCACACGATGCTTGCCCGAGTTCAGCAGCCCGTTGGTCATGATGTGCATCACGTCTCCCAAATTCATGATGACATGGCCTGGAAGCGGAGGAACGTAGAACCAGCTTTCCTCCGGGTCAAGCTCCGTGTCCAGCCGCTTATACTCATTAGGCGCATTAGTGATCTGCAGACCGCCCTGCCAGGTAAACAGTAGGGCAACGCTAACGGCATCGCGATGAGGGGGCGTTGGGGGATCCGCAAGCGGCTTTCCGTCTTTAGGGCTGGGGTAGTTGAGAACGCGGACGAAGTCTCCAGAGTTTTGGGTCAATTGGTGGATGGAGGTGAAAGTGCCGCTAGGAATCTGGAGCTGCTTCTCGAGGACGGAGAGGATCACGTTGTGAATTACGTTTGCGTCGCGCAGGATTGAGCGGAAGAGAGTCTCATAGGGCGCGAGGAAAGGGGGAAGTTCGTAGTCTTCTGTGCCGGAGAAGAATCCGGATTGGGCAATCTTTATATCTCCGAGTCAGCCAAATCTTCACAATTGAATTGAAGGAAGCAGCTCTTACGTTGACCATTTCCATCTTGTTTGGGTTTCCTTCCGCATCGCATCCCGTCTCTCTGTATCTGTAAAATTCTGTAAGCAAATACACGTAGACGAGCATGTCTACAAAGACTGTACGCACCCTGTATCGAGGAGGCCCGTCTCCGGAGGGCGGGTTTTGAACTTTCGCTTTTCGTTCACAGGGGCGCCAAAGAATTCTTTCGCCGCCTGATGCACTTGCTCGGCCTCTTTGACCAGCTTCACGCCCTTCTCATGGCTCATAAGATCAAGGTAGCAAAACCCCTTGTCTTTGCCGACATCGAAGAGCAGGGCGGCCTCCTGCTCGTCGCCATCGAGAAGTTTGGCCAAGCTGATCCTTGCCAGGTTGATGATTGGAAGGCCATCTGGAAATGGTTCTGGATAGAACTTCGAGCTCAAGTCTACTTCCATTGTTTTCGTAGCCATTTGGAAAGCTTAGAGTAAGACGTGCGGGCTTGGTGAAACGTTTGGATTTCAAATTGAGTGGTTTTTCCCCTTGGAAAGAAAGGACATGTGCAGACTGCCGAAGAAAAGAGCGTGCTAAATCCAGCACATTCACTAGCATTTGCTTTTTATGCATGATGGACGCGGGGGCGGTAATTGAAAGCGCGTTTAGTTGGTAAGCTTCGTGCACCCCATTCATGGGCTTGAGCTGTGCGCCCAATGGTTCCGGACCTTCCGTCCAGATGCCTAGACCGGTCTAGAAATCCTCCTTCTTAGTAGTCCAATGGACCAGTCCGGACCGATAGTCCGCCTGGAGCGGTCGGACCGTTGGGCGCATTGGGCTTGAGCGGACCAGACAAGGAACGTATTTTACCCATACTGCTGACCTACACTAATCAGCCTGCACTCAGTTAGACAACATTATGAGGAGGTACGTACGTGTGCGGTCGATCAGCTGGGGGTAGTCAGGGTAGTGGCCATCATGGTTGTGGGGGCGGGTTGAGAAGTGGAATTGCGTACGTACCCAGGTACCTAACCTGGGGTTGATGGCACAATGTGTATCGTGGTCAAAGTCTTAGATCAATTTGGTTGTACGGGTGACGAACGGTGATAAGTGATGTTTTCGATGAAGAGTACAAATGACTAAGCTAAGCTAGTGACCTGCCAATATATCTTCGTCGGAACCGAAAGAAGGCTCCAAGCCAGGCTTAATGATTATAGATACATGTCTTTGACCACACCTCACCTCACATCTACCTTGGGCTACCTAATAATTCCATCCCAATCATAGGTAAACACCATCCCTCACAGCCTGGACCGACGACTCAGGAATATCAAGCTCAAACAGACTATCCGTTTGATTCCCCGACACCTCAATGAACTTGGCAACCGTCGCCTGATCCTCAGGCAAGTTCATCAGAGGAATGAACCTAGCGAGCTGGTCATTCAGCGAAGCAATCGTCGGATTCAGCAGGCTCAGCGTCACTTTCGTATCGTTGATCGAGTGTTGCGGGAAGAGCGCAATCCGTTCGGCAAGCGCGGAGACTTCGCTTCGAAGCTGCTCCGTCGTGTCGTAGTAGGTGTTAAAGAGGCCCAGTCTCTCCCCGGTAGGACCATCGAAGGCCTTCGCGGCCAGCAAGTACTCCATTGCGCGCGCCTTGCCGATCACGGGTCCAAGGAAAGGCTGACCCCCCGCAGCGGCTGTGAGGCCGATGGAGTTTTCAAACGAGCTCGCGAGCGCGTGGGGGCCCGCAAACCGCATATCCATCTGGATGCTGAGTTCCTGTCCGAGACCAATCGTGCGGCCGTTGATCTCGGCGATGAACGCGGTGCTGGTGGTGTTCAGGATGTAACGCGTACAATCGATGACCTGGCTGAAGATGTCGGATTTGGTCGGTGTGAAGGGCAGCTCGATGTTGTGCAGGTCGTAGTGGCCGAGGAACCAATCGGGGTTAGCGCTGTCGAAGACGACGACTTTAGGGGTTGTTTTATTTGGGGCGGGCTGCAGCGAGTGCAGGAAGTCGAAGAGGTCGGATACGACGAATGCGTCGACGAGGTTAATGGGTGGGTTGTTGAAGGTGGCCCGTGTAACGCTGCCATTGCTGCTGCTTTGGAAGGCGATTTTGCCGTAACGAGATACAGAGGTGGAGTTTACGGGCAACGCTCGCTGCTGGACTGCGCGTGCAGCTGAAGCCAAGAGTAGAGCGAATGCGATGATCCTCATACTTGAAATCAGCATCTCGACAGAGTAGCTGCATATCACGGGAGGGCACGAGTACCTGCCTTTAAAGACTTAGGACTTGCTTTCCAAGACAGGTCCTTTGCATAAAGGATTGCATATGCGGGGTGGATTTGAGTGGAGCTGAAAACCGTCCGTGGCGTCTAAGGTGAGGAATGTGTCAAGTTGTTGTGGCATTACTGCATCTATTGTCTAGGTCAAGTCTGGGTAAATACAACAGTAAGGTAAGCTTGCCTAGGTAATAATACTTTATTCAGCTGAATGTCACGTCACACTCATGTCTGGGTAGAGTCTGGTCCCGCAAAGCCGTAACTCCGCAAAGCCCGCCGAAAGTCATGCATGTCACATAGACAGGAATGTAATGCTTGGTCATAATTCTCGGCCATCGGCTTACTCGTGCGGCCGAGAAATTCATCACGCACCAATCAGATTTTGCTGAATAAATAAGCTTGCAACCAATCAAATCACGCCAGTACTTTGTAAGCTTGGAGCTTCAAAGAAGTCAATGTTGACACTTTGCCAACAAATCAATTCCTCTCAACATCACCTCCCACATCCACAATATTGCCTTCAATACCACATCATGGACCCTCTACCACTCAAGCCAACGAGACATGATGTTTACGACTTCATCTCTCCCACCGCTGGCACCAAGAATGCAGCTGTAGGAAAGGCCGTTCTCGTTACGGGAGCTGGATCTGGCATTGGACAAGTACCAACTCACTTTCCGGATGGCCTCATCTCATCAACGTCTTCTTTGACTCTGGCTGAACGACTGACATGTTTCAGCATACCGCTATCCATTTTGCCCGTGCAGGAGCGACTTCCATCGTCCTCGCTGGCAGAGATGCTAAGGCCCTCGAGGAGTCCAAAGTCAGCATCCAGGCCGAATCCCCCAAGTGTCACGTGCTCTGCGTCCCAACCGACATCACCGAGCCCAAAGCCGTCGCAAACCTCTTCCAAAAGGCCGGCAAAATCGACATCCTCATCAATAACGCTGGATCCACGGGAACTATCGGCCCACTGGCGGCGACCGACTTTCAGAAATGGTGGATGGCTTTTGTACGATGTTCCCTCGATTTTTGATTTTAGAAATCAAGTTGCAAGCAGGTTAATATCTTACAGGACATCAACATCCGAGGCACGTACATGGTTACTTGCGAGTTCCTGAGACTGCTTGAAGGCGGTCCCGGTGTCGTTCTCAACGTCTCCTCGCGCTCCTCCTACGTTACTGCTCCGGGGATGAGCGCGTATCAGATTTCGAAATCGGCCCTCAACAGGTCAGCATCCAAGACCCATCTGACAACATTTTTATACTAATACATCTATCTTCCAGACTCACCGAGTTCGTTGACAAAGGTATACATCTCATCTCACTCCCCTTTGGTTTACTTTACTCTCCGCGATCAGAGTCCCCACACCTTGCAGCATCTGACAACAAAACAGACTATGCTTCCCAAGGCGTCGTCGCGATCACTTTCCATCCCGGCGGTGTTCCAGGCACCAAAGTCGCCGATGCTGCGCCCGAGTGGCTTCGCAAGACTTTCAAAGATACCCGTGAGTCTCTCCCCGGCCCCACTCATCATCATCACACTCGCACCAGCACAGAGGAACACCCAACTAACCGATCCCAATCCAGCTGCTCTCCCCGCCGCCACAGCCCTCTACCTCACCCTCCCCCGCGCCAAGTACCTCAGCGGCCGCTTCATCAACGCGCAGTGGGACATGAAAGAGCTCGAGACACACCGCGAACGCATCATCTCTGAGGATCTGCTGAAGATGCGGGTCTTGGGAATTGATGACCATCTGTGAGGTCAATAGGTGTTGGGCGCTTCGGGACCACGAAGAAGGCTGAGGGGTACCCTAGAAGTTCGGACCGGCGACTCTGATTTTCTCCACCTGGCTGCTGCCTGCCTAAATGGTGATTACTTGTGGTAATTCTCGATCCTTTAGCTAGCTTTCCCCATGAAGATCGCTTCTCCTGACATGCTTCTCTGTAACCCTGGTGCTTATGAAATTCATATTCGATGAACTTGATGTAGGTTGGAAAGATTATTCTTTCTCTGGGGGCTTCTCTGGGCTAATATACATGCGCCTAGGGCGTCGCATATAACATTGATGCAGGGGTGGCGAGAGCACTCCCTGCATGGATCCCTGAATGGATCCCTGAGTGATGTTGCGTCAATTCCAACAACGTTTACCTCAAGGATGCACATGTGGGTTGGCAAGCTCTATTGCGAGTTGGCAAAGTCATATCAATCTTTGGCAATGTCGCTTGCCCTCCACCCCACCTAATCTGTTAGCGAAAATCGACAGTCGGCAAGATTCTTCTTACTTTGAGAGTTCGTTTAGGAGCTAGAGTACAATTATCTTCCATTCGTACCTTCACTATTTGATGTTGTTCTTATAATCAGAGCTATATACAAAGGACTCCTACCTTTAACGATCACGCAACAACGTGTTAACAATTACAGTCAGTGTAATGAATTCTTACCACTTGTCGACTTTTGTTATACAACCCCAGCAGACGCGTTCAACCAATTTTCTTTTACCGTCAACAACTTCTACGTCTTCAATCTGCGCCATCCTTTAGAGAGCTATCACACTGTGTCATGTCAAACCTCAGCTGTGAGCGCTCGCGATTATTCCTCGATGCGAATCAGCGTATGTAATTCCATATGAATCTATTGGGGCGAAGAAGGATCTATCCAAAATGACAAGCTGGAAAGAGAAGAGGATAAGAAGCTATCGCGACAGTGTATAAGAGTACATGGGCGTGTTGAGGTAACCTGCCTTGGTTCCTTCCCAAGGGACCATCAAATGAGCGGGATGTGTGCTATAAACAGCGAGTGTCATGGGCACAGACACAACTGATGATCTGGATATCAGAAACCCAGTCTACGACTTAACTGGCACCGGGTTCATGAACCCAAACAACCCTTTCGGATCCCACTTCTTCTTCAACTGCTCCAGCTGGGCCAACTTCTCGCGATACCACACCTGCGGGCCCTCGTCGCCGTGCGAATACGTCACGTACAGCTCCAGATCGTCGAAACCGCTTGTGGCTGCGAAGGCTGTGCGCGCCGAGGACGCGAATTGGTTTACCTGGGTGTCGATGCTGGGGTCTGCGTAGTTGTAGCCCCAGAGCCTGTGCGTTCTCTCGTGATCAGCTTAAAATTCTGCTGGTTGGGTATATATCAAGATGTTGGGGAGGGGGGGGGAGGAGAAGAGAGAGATGGGACCAGAGAAAGAGGGAGGGGCGCCACATACACATGGTTTGTAATCTCGCGATGCTTCTGCGGCACCGCCGTATTTCCCCCCTTGGCCTGCAGCACCGCCTGAATCGGAAACGTCTCCACAAACGCCGTACTCAGCTGCGTTTGCGGATACTCCTTGTACAGCTTCGTGAAATTCTTCACGTGCGCATCCCACGTCGGCACATCCACCCCGGTGGTGCCGACCGTGTACGTATTGACGTGTTTCCCCTTGGTACACTGCCTGTCGGCGAAGAGCCCGAAGGCGGCTACGTTGACGAGATTCGAGGCATGCACGTATGAGATGTTGGCGACGAGCGGGTGGTTGCGCGTAAAGGGCTCGATGAGCGCGCGGCCTTCGGCTTCGGGACCGAAGTAGACGGCGTTGAGGAGGATGTTGAGCTAGGTGTAGGTTGTCAATTCTCCATCTCTGACTACCTTGATGAAGGAAAGGTAGTATAAGGGATACATACCCCTCCATAGGCGTCATTATAATTGATCCCCGAGATGAGCGCAAACTCCACCGGCTGATTCTTCGACACCTCCTTCAACGCCTCCCAATGATTGTGGCTCTGATTCGCCGGGAAGATGAAATCCGCATTAAACGCATACCCGCCATTCGTCTGATCAAAGATGTTATACGTAGCCCACAGAATGATCCCGAAGTTGGCGCCGCTACCGCGGATGCCCCAGAAGAGGTCTGCATTCTCGGTTTCGGACGCGGTCAGCAACGAGCCGTCGGCGGTGACGACCACGACCGAGACGAGCGTGTCAAGTGTGAGCCCGTGGAGGCCTTGCAGCCGCCCGACGCCGCCGCCGACGGTGGCGCCTACGATGCCGGGACACGCGCAGGAACCGGTTGCTATGTCTCATCTTAGCACAAACTGGCCCCCTTTGAAGGACTGCTTGCTCCAAAACACATGGGGAAGGGAATGCATACCCATCTCTTTCCCAGCATTCCACACGGTACCGAAAACATCCGAGTAGACGTTGGCTCCGCCTACGGTGACGGTACTCGCAGCGTGGTCGACGGTGACTTTCTTGAAGCTGCTCAGATCAATGCTAATCCCGTTCTTCAGCTTGCCCAGCGTTATTGAAAGCCCATGGCCGCCTCCGGTAGCCAGGAACGGGATGCCCCAGCGTCCGGCGATTTTTACCTGGTGAGGTCAGTCAGCTATGTCTGGTGCAGTTTTTTGGGGCGATGGGGGGTTGTTGGAAGGGGAGGACTGGTCGTACGATGTTTTGGACGTCGGAAGCGGTAGCGGGGATGATGGCAGCAGTGTAGGTAGGCTCGTCGTATACGGTCCAACGTTGGGTCGTCTCGTTGGCGTAGTCGGGGTCGGAGGCAAGGACGACCTTGCTCTTGTCCGAGAGGCTGCTTTGGAAGGTCTGGGTGATGGTCGTTCTCTCTTGGATGGAGAAGGCCTGGGAGAGCGGGAGACAGGCTGCAAGTGCGAGAGTTAGGAAGTTTGACGTGACCATGGTAGCGGTCTGAGGGAAGATATGGGCTCGATGGCTGGGAAAGAAGAGGGGAGGAAGATTGATCCGAAAATGAGAGTGTGGTTGAAAAGGACTGGATTCTTATATCCTTCACAGCCAGCCCTACAAGCTCAAGCTGGCGGTGTGAAACAGCCTGCCGTGTTCGCACCGGGAAGAGCGTGCTGATTGCTATAATTTGGCACGCCACCGGAGAAAATCCTTTCCGACTATCTCAGCCGTCTCACATCAGGAAGATCCTAAATGCACGGCACAGCAGACATCATCTCCGAACGCACGTGGCAGACAGAGTGCGTGTGCAAGCTAGCTGGTGCCTGGCATGGGAAATGTGTGAAAGCCTAGGTAAGCTTGGTCAATGCGCCCAGTGGTCCGGACCATCCAGGCGGACTATTATTCCGGACTGGTCCAATGGACTACTAACGGGGAGGATCTCTGGATGGTCTAAGGTTTTGGATGGAAGGTTCTGGATGAATGAATGTGTATTAGGTTGATATGTATGTTGGGGGCGTTACAAAGCTTACGAAGTTACGAAGTGGAATACTAGTCCGGACTGGTTCACCGGATTCTTAGTCCGGATGGTCCAGGGGGTCTGGATAGACGGTCCGGACCCCTGGGCACACTGGCTTTGGTGGAAAAAGATGGTATGGAGATGCGTGAATATGAGACATACAACTTGAGTGCTCATCAGAACAAAACGCTGACTGTGTGGCTGGATTATTCCAGGTCTTGTTACATCATAAAGATCCTACATACGAGGCATGACGGATATTATCTCCAAACCCACGCGGCAGCGTGCAAGCTAGCTGGTGCCTAGTACGGGAGATATGTGATACACTAGGTAAGCTTGGTGGGAAAGTGATGGTGTGTATGGAGGAGTGTGAGGTGTGAGGTGTAAGGTATGAGGCGTAAGTGCTCGTAAGAAGCAGAAGCTGAGTGTGCGGTTGGATTGTTCTAGGTAGCATGGATTCCAAATCTGCAACGTTGGCGGAAACGGGGTGGATGTAACACACCGGGTAAGCTGAGTGGGAAGGTGATGGCATGAAGAGGCGTAGTTGTATATTGAGAGGCATGATTCGGCAGATCTAGGCGGAAAAGGGGGTCGATGTAACATACCAGGTAAGCTTAGTGATGGTAGGAAGAGGCGTGAGGCACGAGGTGTAAGACACGAGTGCTCCGTTCTAATTCTCGGTAGCTTCAGTCACCACGAGGCTGCGTATTCAGCAAGGACGATTCACATTGAGAAAAGTGTCACTGAGCCCTGGAGTGTTCTACGTAGCATTTTTCTGATTGAGATATGGCGACCATTGGTAATACCGGGCCTAGCATTATTTTTCCAAGCAAGAAATCGGAATTTTCAAATTCTTCAGAGCTACTAGCTTGAGACAACAAGGAACCATGACTCTATTATCATACTGTTGCATCTGTCAAGAGAGAATGGACTCGACGCGTCTCTCCATTCGAACATAAAACCCTTCCTGTATCAACAACCACCAATTTTTGACATGAAGGAGTTTCGGGTCAATTATTTGTATCTGTTTCGCTCAAGATGGTTAGGAATACCCAAAGGCAACATCCATGCTCTCACTCCGGGCTTGAGTCTCACAACTTACATCGTAGTTTAGAACGAGCAGAGAAATCATTTTTTTGATTTCTACAATTGCAAAGTGCCGTCCGATACAGATCCGGAAGCCGGCACCAAACTAAGTATGAAATCTCGAGCGTCAGCTAGATGCGGGGGTGCGTATGGGAAGGAACAGACGATGCCAGGAGGCAGACACAAAGAAGAAGGTTACCGACAGTCAAATTGCTTTGTTGCAATCTGTTCTTGTACTTCTCATCACCCTCTAACCACCTCTCTGGTCTCCAGAACTCGGCGTCCGCGCCGAAGGTTTTCTTGTGTCGATTGACCACATACGGATTACCCCCAACCCACGTGCCCGCAGGGAGATAATACTCCCCAATGGTAATCCCCCCCTCAGGCACCACGCGCTCCAAGGGCAACGCGAAGGCCGGGTGCAATCTGATAGCCTCCCACATGCAGGCATCGAGATACGGCAGGCTCTGTATCTCACTCAGTCTGGCATGCGGGCGGGTCAAACTGGCGGATCGCAGCTCGGTCTGGAGTTTCAGCATGCTGTTCGAGTTTTGCAGCAGGTGAAACATCATGGTTGTCATGACGGCGCCAACGGAATCGGAGCCCGCGATGATGTTGGTGAAGGTCCAATCAGTTACGACTCTGTGCGCTGTGTCAGATGCGTAATGCTCACCCAAATATCGTCTGGCTTGGTGCGATCTTACCCAGGAGGGAGCTTGGGGTCCTTGGCCGCAATCTCCATGAATTTTGCTAGGAAATCCGGCCGCCCGTTGAAACGATCGCCTTGCTCCATCTGTTCTTGCCGTTTTTGGATGGCGCTTGCTACAACTTGGAGGATTGCGAGGGAAGGCGCGCGTCTTATTGCGTGAGCAAGCCAGTTCTTGAAGAGGAGTTTGTCGGCCCATGGAATCTGAGTCAACTAGAAATCTATCAGCACCTCATAGGAGGGTCCTGGCTCTCATCCGGACAATTTACCGGTGCCAAGTCCTCCATGTAAGTGTAGATAGCACCCAGCATGCCCCCAACATCCTCTCCCTCGTCGAGAAATGAATACCGCTTCGAAAAGGTTAGCGTTCCCATCACGTCGAAAGCATAGTACTGGAGCCATTTGCCGAGGTCGAAGATAGTCCCATGTTGCAGATACCGCTTATCAACATTCTTCGCAAAGCATGCGAGAACTTCATCTATAACAGGCTCAAAAGCCATCGCGTTTGTCGCCGAGAAGAGGGGCGCCACGGGGCTTTTGATCTTCTTGAGAGCCTCTTCGTCTGTTGCATTGAAGACTGTGTTGCGGCCGCCGTCTGGCGTGTAGGACTTGAAAATATTATAAAATGGGCTCTGTTGTAGATGCTCAGCGTTTTCAAGGCAAGGAAGGAACCCAATGGAAGACAAGATACTTTTGGAAAACCCCGTCTCATGGTATGAACAATCGGAATCGCATCAGGGTCATCAAACATGACCATGTTGGGACCCGTTCTGACAACTGGGCCATATTGCTCATGTACGTGCTGGTGAATTAGATGGGCCTGCCTGGTCTTGACCCACAGCACCCGTTGAAGATTGGTGAAGGTGGCCGAGAAGGGACCGGGAATGTGTCTCAGGCGCCAATACGTTCGAAAGAGCTGTAGGACAATGAGCAGGGGCACTACTCCAAGCGCCACCACTAGCGCTGCGCGGAAATCTTTCCCAAAGATGATGTCTGACACGGTCCGCATTGTGAAATGAAGATTTGGGGTCGAAGAAAGTAAATGTCAGCGAGCGACGGGCTTTCAGTTAACGGAGCTGAATTATTAGCTTTAGTCATATAATGAATGCCATGTTATCTCGGTCGCGGGACCAGACTCGGACTGGGCTCAAGATGACAGGGAATGAGATATATGGGGACATAGGTACGTTGTATTGGGGACCAGACTCGGACCAGACTCAAAATTACACGGAATGAGATATATGGGGATATGTTGTATTTTATTGGGGACTAGACTCGGACTGGACTCAAAATTACACGGAATGAGATATATGGGGACATATGTTGTAATATATTAGGGACCAGACTCGGATTGGACTCAATAATATTACATGGAATGAGATACTGTTGTATTGTATCCGCACATATTCGGGACCAGACTGGGACTGGCCTCGATATTCGGGATTAGATAGGTATATTCCATTGGTCAGCGCATCACGTCAGCACAGCCCCCCATACCCTAAGGTACCCTAAACATACCTTACCTTATGGGCTGCCTTTTCCCCTCTCTTCAGCACCTTCGGCCAAACATGGATTCTGCTGCTTTATCTAAAATCATCTTCGTCACAGGTGCCAATCAGGGTCTAGGATTTGCAATCATCCAAGTTGCTGCTCTGCGCGACCCACGTTCGACCTATGTCCTAGCCTCTCGAAAACGCCTCGCCGGCGAAGAAGCCGCAAAGAAACTACGTGAGCTAGGTGTCACGGGCAAGATCGAAGTCGTCCAACTGGACGTGACCAACGATGAGCAGATCGCAGCCGCTGTCGACTTCATCAAGACCCGATTCGGAAGACTAGATGGTGAGTGCTTTTGCTCTTTCTTGAACCCAGCCTACGCTCAGCTGGCTTCCTGACTTTGACACTCATACAGTTCTTATCAACAACGCCGGAATCAGCGGCCCTATGCGTCCCCCGCCCTCAGAGTCCCTCTCCGACATGCGCATGCGCTACAGCACCATCCTCAACACGAATCTAACCTCCGTCGCCATCCTCACCCACGCCTTCACGCCCTTACTGCACGCAGCCCCGGCTCCGAGAATTATCAACGTCTCCTCCGGCCTCGGCAGCATGAGCAACACGCTGACACGCAAGATGGGCCGCGTCCCCGCCTACGGCGCCAGTAAGGTCGGCATGAACGGGCTGAGTGTGCATCTGCAAGTCGAGGAGAATGACCGCGTAGAGGCAGGTATCCGCGTGGAGGAGCCGAAGATCCAGACGTTTGTTGTGGCCCCGGGACTGTTGCGGACCTCTTTTACGGGGTTCTCGGAGAAAGGTAGGGATCCGGAGGAGGGAGCGGAGGCGATTGTGAAGTTGGTATCGGAAGAGGTGGCTTTTGAGGGGGGAAGCTTTCTGGAGTGGGATGGAGGCGAGCTTAAGAGAGTTCCGTGGTGATCAACTGCAGAGCCTCATCTCTAGCTCAATAAAGTATGATGATTAATCACCACAGTTAGGGACTAACTTACAGCAAACTATATCGAGCAAAGAACAATAACTGTCAGAAGAACTACGGTCCTTATTCACTAGTGAGATACTCACTGTAGTTTTAGTGTTATTTCCCATTTGTCTATTTGAATCTAGCAAAAAACACATGAGTACTTGAGCAAATTAATTCTAGATCCTTAAGTCAGGGTCAGTTCAACTGCTCTGATCTGATCTGTGTGCCAATCTGGGTCAAGATATATACTATATTTAGCACTTGAGCCTCCAATATGAACTAATGAATACAATTTCCAGTCAATCAAAGAACAATACCAAAAGTAACAATGCTCTTAGAAGTGACTGTTATAGAGAATAGGACTAATGGTAATAGTATCTATCAATCATGGACAGCATCACCATTGTAGGGCTCAGCCTATTATAAGATTCCCTAGCTAGTCAAGTTATATTCATTCTTGCAGAGGCTTCTGATGGCCACACTACACAACCATTACCGTTCATCTATAACAACATTGATTCTCTATTTGACTACAGCTATATGGATCACCATACATTCACTTACCCTTCAGCCAACCGACGCGCAATGCGTACCCCGCATGAACTCGTGGTCTCCAGCCATGAACGCAATCGAGTATAAAAGCACGACCTTTCTCGAGGTTGCATTTCACATCAAATCGATCTACCTGAGCCAGCCGACAGCAGCGGTAGAAGCGGCATGGGACTCGTTGCTTCCTGGTCGGTGGCACCCAGGCACGGGGGCGCGGTGGGCGAAGACGACCGAGTCCTGCCTGCTGCTCTTGCTGATCAGACGGACAGATCACCCGATTGGCATCCCCGACGCCCGTCTGCACGACTTGAATCCAACCAAAGCCGGCCCGTGGGTGAGGTCTTCGCCCTCGGCCGACTCCGTGTAAGCAATCCCCGAGGTTTTCCTGCAATTGGGCTGCCCTACCAGCAAAGTTTGTTCTCTACCGAGAATCTGAGAATCTGAATTCTTCGAAGATGAACACTTCAGGAATCTGTTATCTGCAGAGGCTGGAAAGTTGAAAATCTGATTCTCGAAATTTGGTTGAATTTCAAGAATCTGCCGGTAGCCAAAGTGGCCCTAATAAGATACCCCACCAGTAATATGCAACATACATGCCTACTGCGCAGCTCATTTTCTAACAAAAACTACAATTTCTTACTAAGCCTTACTACTCCGTGCACGGCCCCACTCTGCTCAATCAATATGGGCTATATTAAAGCTGCGCTGGCGACGTTAGCATCGCTAAAGCCAGGAGAAACACTTAACATTACTCAGGTTGCACGTGTAATAGTCGGGCTGATAGCAGTTATATTGCTCTTGACCTTGACACGAGTACGCTAGGGGAAGAGGAAATGGTGGTGTTGGGAGTTATAAAGGATTGAATAATTGGATAGCTATGGGAATGGTGTGACTGTGCGAAGTGGCTATAACACTAGTACTGTACTATTTTCTAATAGGTGGGCTTGACTTGTAAGAGGGGCGCGCTTCTTTGGCCCGCAATGACACAGGATGAGGTGAAATCAGTCAAAGGAGAGATACATGCAGTTTTGCCCGATCTGAGATGGATTAATTTTGCAAGGGCGATATTCTGTTAGTACACGCCTCATCTCTCAAACATCCATCGAGTCCTGAATTCGAACGAACCCATCGTCTGTCTTAGCCACTCGTGAGGTGTGGGTTGATGATAAGGCCGAAGGATGTAAGACATTGAGAGCCTGCATCTTGACAGTGGTACCGAGCGTCGGTCCGGATCCGGTTCGAATAGTGACATTGGAAGACTTTGTAGCGGCTATTAGTGACGATCTTGCCTCGGGCACTGACGGGGAGGACTGAATCCTAAAGAACCAATTGAACAGGGGACGGTAAGTGATAGCGCAAGCGCCCAGCGTGCCCGCCGAAACTTCCACAATAGACCAAAGCGAGGGTTCGACGTCGGACCAGGTCGGGTCGTACGAGTACAGAGACAGTCCGCGCAGCTGCGGGATTCGGTAGATGGAGACAACCGTGGCGCTGTACTCATAGTCAGTCAGCGCTCGGTATACATTCATCATCGTTGGCTCTTGCAGGGTGGAGAATGAGAAGATGTGGGGTCACGGACAAACTACCGATACTAAAGATACCGATCAATTGCAATTTCGTCCCGCGGCGCATCTGCAGTTTCCACAATTGCGGCAGGGGAAGGCACAAGAGAAGGAAATCCGTCAACACGTTCATACTGGCCATGACGATCCAGACCTTACTCGTATCGATACACTCGGCTTTGACAATTGGGTTCCAGACTCTTTCAATAGGCCTGCACTGGAAGATCATCGTAACGACCATGATTGCGGAGTAAGTCGTTATGAAGAGACCGACGGCCCAAAGCATGTGTTTGAATTTGCGGCTCGGGAAGATACGAGCGAACAGTAGAAGAGTACTAATTTTGACAACACCGATAGTCAGGGCGTAGAGAATTTCTGCTGCAAAGACGCTCTAATGACTCATGCTCAGCACTTACAGCGCACTGAGGGAGATGAATTAAGAGCATACGTACCTTTGCAAATCTGACGGGATCATCTTCCGTCATCAGGATGGCGTGGTGTGCCCCTCCGTATGCAAAGGCAGCTGAAGGAGTCACTTAGATGGGTGCTTACGGAGAAAGTACGTCCGATCAAGGAGTATTGAAAGTACCTAGTAAGGATGGAACACTGTCCGCAATGACCAGAATCTATCACCAGGTCGGTCAGTACATAGAAACGTATGACCACAAGACATCACAGAGGGCTAGGAAGATGAGATGCTTACCAATCCCATAACCATAATCCAATCATCAGTTCCGTATTTTGTTCGACCGATGCGCCTGGAAATGAAGCGCAGCACAACGGCGAGAAAGATAATAGGAACACAGACGATGTATGCAGTGGCTATTGCAGCTCTTTTGCTGTCATTGATATGAGCCAACTGGTACTGGGCTTCCTTTGGAGGAAGGCTGTCATAGATAGCCCAATTGATGATTGCCTTTGGAGCCATGTTTAGATTCTCATTCGCTGGCTTTTGGGGTGATATCTTGAACAGAAACCTCAATCAAAGTAGGCAGACTGGAGGATGGAACATGGAGATTTATAGGGCACACACAATGAGCTGACATTTCGGCTCATTGAGCGCAAGGCGAGGCTGACGAATAATCACGGTTCTTGAAGGTGATGGATCGAAAGGCTGAACAATTGGACTGATGTTCAGAATGTGGTCGTAGGGTTGCGTTGCACTGGACTGTAATGGCTGACAGTGCAGTAGCGCACACGTATACAGTCTTCATCTGGAAAAGCGTGAGGCTACAGTTGTCCAATCTGCCGAGACCATCAGCCACTTTTCACAATGTTTCAAACTATATTATTATTCATCCAAAGATTAGGCGATTAATCACGTTACAGTAAGCTGTGTCGATTCGCGGGTATGTCCGTGCCAAAAGGACAGATTCCGCCGTACGAGTACTCAGGCACACATTTTAACACGGATGTACAGTTACATTTAAGCCCGATACGAATTGGTATGAATTGATGTGATGAAGATTGGTAACGACCAAGAAGCATTGGAGCACTGTTCTTTTGGATAAACGCTGACCATGCAGTAAAACAAATTCTGTAGGCACGAGGCGTGATAAAATGGCTACCATTAGGTGTACACCCCCTTACAATACATGTACACCGCCCTTATACCAGATTTCTGTCTCCGATCTTTAGCCGTTAGCCCCCGGCAGGGCTGGTCTGTTTAAATTCCAGCGCACCGTAAGAGCGAAGGAGCGAGTGTGTACAGGAGGAGCCCCCCGAAGGGAGGGAGGATCCTGTTCACTCGTGACCGCTCTGTAGATAGCAAGACCACCAGGTTTAAAGCTCTTAAGACTGCGTGTACCTAATATGAAAAGGGGGGTGTACATGTATTGTAAGGGGGTGTACACCTAATGGTAACCGATAAAATATGCACGAGACTTGTTCCAGGCCGGGATATTAATATCCGGCCCGCACCTAAGTTCTTCTGATCTCTAGCTTAGGGTTACGCTTGGCACCCAGCCCGTAGCCTACGCCTATACGCGCACGAATGGGGAGCGCGGGGGGCCAGCGATAGAAGTGAATAAGCAGGATAACTATCGGGGTCCCCGCGCCAAGATAAGCCGACTATGCTCGCTGTCCCTGCCATCTCCAGCAGCAGAAAGATACCTAGCATGTAGAGCCCTTCAATATGCTGAGGCTACGCCGAGATTGAAGGGCTGTTTGGGTAGACAATACCTTGCCGTTGGATTCACCAAGGGAGCATCTTCTGGTCTTTGGCCGGGGGGGGTGGGGTGTTTAATGGGCCGTGCACACAAATCTGAAGAGAACCTCTTTGTGAGAAGCCCCAGCACTCACATGATGAGACATCGGATGGTAACAAGCTATGTTTCCGGCTCCAGCCTTTTTTAGGCGATGAAGAGGCCTGCAAGACCGAGAGATCGAAGGATACTGTAGAGGACATGATGGGAGACGGTTCTTGAAGATGTGGGGTAAGCACTGTATTAAGTAGCGAGCACACCCAGTACAGAGTCAGCACCAAGAAGAGACTTGAGATGCGTACCAACGAGAATGGGTGAAAGAAGAACAGGAGAAAAGTGAAAAAAAGAGGAGCCTGATTTGACCGTACACGGCAAGGTGCCATCACTAGTCCCCAATGGGGTGTATCAAGACACTTATATAGAGTTCTCCCCATTATATTTTCCCTTGATCGCAATTATCCTTAAAGATCTCATCACCCTGTCACGGAGTGACCCCGGGGGGATAGGTTTTGCTAGGCCAAAAGACCAAATTTCACGCTGGGAGCGGGATCTTATTCTACTTCTATGGGCTTTCTTGGCTTACAGGGCTGGAACTGTTACACACCCGGTGTGAGGCTCCATCTCCCGCATATTTCGGACACGACTCGTGCAGCAAGCGGCACTAGCGAGCTACTATACTGCGCCTCCACCATGAGATCAATTTGGAACAAGGCTGGTGAATGATGCACTGCTCTTTGTCGACCAAGGCATGACAAAAAGGATATGATCCAACAGCGGCTTCATTTATTGTGTTCAAAGGCTTGTCAGCAGTCTATTTTCCCTGTACAATTCATCTAGACTCCGAGAGATCCTGTCTGGGGTTCCACAAAGGCTTTCTCTGTGGGCTAAAGGGGGTCTGTCATTCTATTAATTATCATCATATAAAGTATGGAGGTCCCAAAGGATTGAGTTTCAGAAAGCGCATTGCATTTGTTTTGCGTTTCAAACGCCCGGATTACTGGCTGAGGCTTTAACGGACGGATGTGGAGTTCGCAGGGCTAACGAGTCTTGGCCGCCAGCCATTTCAAGGCGATTACCTTACGAGCCACACACTTTCGTATATTGAATCGATTCTGCTTTGAAGGAGCTTTTAATATCGATGAATCCGTCTCAATCATACCTCATGTTACAGCAGCGTGTCCGCTATGATCTCTGTCAATCATCAACCAGCCTTGAGAAAACGACATTCCGAGGGACACCGCACGCGGAGTGGCGTTTCATAGCCTCACTTGAGCCCCGGTCAATGTGCCGCTCATGCATATGATAAGCTGAGTCTGTAGGCTTAGCTGAATACAAAGTTCTTGCCTTTTGCCTTTCCTTACCCTTTCCTTGTCATTGATTCCTTACTTTTTCCTGCGAACTTTGCACGACAGAAGCTTTCACTCCTAATACACCAATGATGGATAGGACAATAGAATCCGGCCTGGAAGTTGAGACATCTACGAACCCTCAGGTTGCTGCCCAGCCAGATGAAAACATGTACTACATAGGATCTGAAGTTTGGAATCGTCCTACCCCGGATCAGTCGAATCCGAATCAGTCCAATGATCGATCTCAGTTGAAGAGTCAACGCCTCGCCAAAGCTATTGGGGTCCTTATCATAATCATTGTTCTCTTACTGGCGGTAGCACTGGGCGTGGGACTTGGTGTAGGTCTTTCGGTTCAGCATAAACAAACTTTACCCAAGTAAGCAAAGATTCTTTCAACCCTTTCTGTGCTTAAATATGCATAATCTAATTCTTGTTTCTTCGTCTAGTGACGTACAGACTACAAGTGTACAGAGTAGTAATGCTCTGATTACTATTGCAGAGACTGGTAGGCCCATGACCATCACGCAGTCTGGTCAAACCGTCACTGTCACACCGACACCGACAATGCTTCCATCTCGCGGTTGTCCAGCTACGAACGGCTCCACATACATTGCATCCAATAGACCTGTCCCAACAGACGGTTTTGAGGTTCCCAACCCATTTTTCAAGTTCGAAATCCTTTGCGACGTTGCCTACACCCAAGGAGGGAATACGATGGACATACAGGAGATCACAAATGTCTCCACGCTCAACGATTGTTTAGATCTCTGCGCGAAATATGATTTTCAAATGAGGAATGATAATTTCCCGGCGCACGCGTGCACAGGGGCCTCGTGGGGGTATAACAACAAGGTGGATGTAGACCCAAGGTACATCTGCTGGCTCAGAAACAATGTCACGCTGGGTTCAAAAAACTACATTTCGACCATTCCGGGTTATGACTCAGGTATCTTATTGTTAGACACCTGATCTCTGCGCGCTGCACTGTCTAGGTCGCAGGAGGCCCAAGGCTCTAGCGATCTCCAGTCAAATCGCTGGCATGCCTGCTCGGAATTGAATGCCTCTTACCACTCTAAAGATCACGGAGCAGGAGTAACAGACGTGAGTGATGGTTGAATTTATGACTGGGCGATAAGGAGCCATGTTCCCAATATATCTTGACTGATTTCAAATGTTATTTATTGTAAAAAGTGATCATTGATGATAGAAAACTGTAGTAGTATGAATGATAGACGACTTTTGGAATCGAGTTCCCCTTAGTTTGAGAAGATTTGGCTGAAGCTGCATGGTACTCTATCATTCCCTCCTGACTTTCCTCAGCTGGACGCAGCACCAACATGACATTCCTAGGAAATCCTTCAGATAAGGCTACGCGAAGCATGATATCGGGGCTTCCGCCGTCAACGCCAGACAAAATCGAGATCCAGCCGAGACTGTTCTCCAGGGAATCGAACGGAGCTTGAAAGCTATCAGTGGTTGTAGAACGAACATGAGATGTAGTAAGCCTGGCTTCCGCAACGTCGATCGAGTGTACATGACGGGGTAAGAGATCCCAACAACCTCTATCGAGAGATTGGTACCATCATTTGCCGTCCAAATCGATGCAGCATTTATTTGAGCCAAGCTGGCAGCACTGTCCAGGCTTACTATTTGTAACCACAGCATGGCCGCCACTTCAGTCGCCATGGATGGACCCTTCCAGTCCGACCTATTCCTGGTTGTTGCAGATAGGCCTGGGGATTTTACCAGAGATGACATATGGGAATAGCTGAGAACCTTTTTGCTTTCAGAAATGATTAGCTACTTCTCCGGTGGTAGAGGAGTAGAATCCTCCACGCCTACTTTGCCAAAGTAGAGGCTGTTTCATTTCCACATCGCGAGTTGGACAAAAATGGAGGATACTGAAGCTGTGATGAAGCATTTGGATGTCGCCAAAATTGAGTGTGAGGCAGCTGAAAACGCCGTCGAAGCCGCTGAGAAGAACCTCGAAGCCACAACGTTCTGCATGCACAGCCCCCGGCAGGTCGAAACTCGATAGGGTTACATGCTGCTTCAAAAACAGCACACCGATTCATTTTATACGTGGGTACAATGATGATAAATGTAAGGGGGTAGGCAGCTGCCATTGAATACAAGGGTGGTAGCGTTTTGTACATTGTATCATCCAGTGCCTCGACGTGATTGGTTCATCGTTGACACTGCCAGCATTATTTGAAACACACGCCGCTGACATGAATAGACATGACTTCGCCACTGAATAACCCGAGTCTCTGGGGAATTGCTCCCGCCTCATTTCCGCAAAAGCGCAATGTCCTTACATATTGCCTTCCCTACGACTTCCTCTCTCATTCTTCTTCACGCATCCATAATAAGTGACATAATCAATTACAATGGATAACAAGAACCTGCCGAATCAAACTCATCCCAAATCCTCACACAATGACAATCTGCAAGCCGCTCAGGCGGCGCCACCATCTTACAGCGCAGGCTTCTCAAGCCCAGACGGAGCCGCTCCGTCTACGCGTTCTGCTCCAACAGTAGACCCCGAACACACGGCCAATGGGACGATGCCCACAATGGAGTACGCCAGACCTTTCGAGCCTCAACACCAGCAGCGCATCGATTACAAAGCCCCCTTTGGCGACTCGCCCGTCCCGATCCAGTGCCCCACATGCCGACAGCGAACGATTAGCAAGACGAAAAACGTGTCTGGCGGATATACATTGTGAGTCTACTCGAAATGGTCTTCTCGTGGGGAAGCCGAAGCTGATCATCTATTTTCCGTTCAGCGGATGGGCTTTGTGCGTGTGTGCGGTTACGGGTCTTGGCTGTATTCCGTTTTGCATTGGCCGGCTGAAGAATGTGGAGCATGTGTGTGGGAACTGCGATCGCAAGCTTGCGACTTGGCATCGGTACAGTGGTAGGGTGGACGTTCAGGCCTGGAGCTGAGTCGGATGCGGATGGCGGCGACCAATGGTGGGCGAGGGGCTGTGCAGGACGCAGAAGATGCGAATGGCATCTCAGCTGTTGTGCTCTCATCCAAGGGCAGCCATTGTAGAGCTGAAGATCAAGTCCATGATAACATGCGAACATGCGTCACATGCAATACTAAGATGAGCTGAGTTCATGCTTTTGCCAAAGTCAATCAAATAGTGAGCCGTCATGCTCACACAACCTCGCTATGGAGGCTTAAGTGGAAAGTTGCATTGTGACTAATTGCTTCCTGCAAGTCAGTCGCAGATCGGATCGTCGAACACAACAGACACTCCCATTTTTGGCGTCGTTGCTCTCTTCTTAAGCCGATTGACTTTTATACGGGATGTATTGGCCGCTTCGTCAAGGACATTAGAAAAGTTGAAAATATTAAGTTGGAATTGGTTTGGATATCGGCATGAGTCACTTGAAAGTACACCAGTATGTACTGCAGACTTCGACCGGCAGCGGATCATCTACCGCTGTTTATATTTGTTTTCGGGTAAAAACTAAGATGATTGGTCAGTGTCTTTGAAAGATTCGAGTGGTAGGTACCTAACAATCAAGGATGCCGTTCGGTTAGGCACCCCTACTTGGTTTTCATGACCGTCACGACTGTACCATACCTCCTCAATACATATATTACATCTTCGAAAGGAGAGTTTGCACTTGTGTCTAGACTCGCCGCTACGAAGACATCGTGCACTTGCGTCCTAGGATCTAAACTTCCCTTGACACTGAGTCTCTTTGTACACGTATAAAGTCACGCTTTTTGCCAACACTTGATAACAATTGACCGGTACCTAGAGAAATGTGTTGTTGTTAAATTCGAAAAGTCGTAATTAATAATTACGTCCTGTTGTATTAAATTGCGGGGTCAGTGCCAAGTTTTCTTCTGTGTTCCCCTCGCTCGCTGCTCTTCATATCCTTCATACAACATCAACATGTCTTGTGGTCATTGTGGTCGCCGATTTGGTGATTCGAGTGCTCTTCAGTCGCATCAACGAGCAAAAAATCACTGCTACTGTCGAGTATGCGATCGATCCTTCGCTCACCCAGACAGTGCTGAACAGCATCGCTCAGCCCTCCATTCCTTCAAATGCCCGGATTGTAACCGAAATTTCCTTCGTCCAGAGGCACTTGAACAGCATTGTAAATCCACAGGGCATTGCTACTGCCGTGATTGTGACCGATCTTTTGCTAGTAGTAATGCTCTTGAGCAGCATCGCTCAGCCCTGCATTCCTTCACTTGTTCCGATTGTGACCGGAAATTTTCGCGTGCCGATGCATTACAGAAACATCAGAAGTCCACGAAACATTGCTATTGCACTCAGTGCGATCGATTCTTCGTCAACCCAGAAGCTCTTCGCCAGCATTTGCGGTCTACCATTCACGCAACGCATTTCCATTGCTGTGATTGCGAACGCGACTTTGTAGACGAGCAGGCTCTCCACCAGCATTTGCAGAGCAAAACGCACAAATCGGACGCCAAATCGAAGCTTAGTCCTATCACAGTATCCGCCCGGGTATGTGAAAAATGCGAGAGAGAGTTCAAGGATGAGAAAGGCTTGGAACAACATCTATTATCTGTCGTCCACAAACCACTCAGTAACTTCAAATGCTTCGGGGACCAACGGTGTAAGAAGCGGTTCACCTCCCCTTCGGCATGGCTCCATCATCTCGAGAGTGGGGCCTGTCGCTCGAAAATCACAAGAGCGAAATTAAATACAGCTGTTCAATCGAGCGATATCCGCCAGCTCATCACTGGAGGCAGCCAGCAGGTATGGGCAACATTGGGTCAGTCAGATGTTTCTGGGGAGTTGTCAACCACAGGGAGCGTCATCCTCACGCCGGTCACTGGCGACGGTTTCGACGAAAGTCCATTCTGGTCCACCAGTCCGGCATCCCGATCTGGAATCCTTACCCCGGACTTAGAAAGCTCGTGGGGTCTACCGGATACTCTATCTCGTACAATCAAGCTGTCATGTCCGCTCTGCCCAGTCGTTCGAAAACCTTTCAAGAGCCTCGAAGCCCTAAGCCAGCACCTATCGTCGCCAGCTCACTCACCAAAGCTCTTCCATTGCCCCTTGTCTATTGCCGGGTACAAAGATGAAGGGAAGATCTCCGAATTGATGAAGTACTTCTCGACGCTGAGTGGCTTGTTGCAGCATCTCGAGAGTGGCGCGTGTCAAGGCGGCAATACTACATTTAGAAAGACGGTGGAGTATATTGAACACAATCTCATGAAAATGGGATTGCAGAGATTTCGCCTCCTGAATTAGTCTGGCGGAGGCGGGGTCCTTCAAGATTGAGCACGCACGTTGCCGCTTCGACCGGATCAATGACATTTCTCAACCGGCTGCTTTTTCGTTTTCTTTTCTTCAGGCTCATAGCATAGACAAGAACGTCTTACGAATTATGACCATTTGCAACTTCATGTCCTCCTGTCTCCCCCTTTGACCTTTTGCATTCATGGGTGTGTGGTAAAAGGGCCGGCCTCGCTTCATCCCTAGCTGGCTTCATACTCTAGCCTCTAATCTGCTGCCTACTCATAGACGGTGAGGCGACGAACTTTTCACCACTGACTTGCAATATCTCACTTGCATTGTGCTGGCTCCAAACTCTCCATTTCTCCTATCACCAGCGAGAAAGAATTTAGGTATTTCCATCTCCAGTACTTTCTAGGCTATTTTTCGTCGAACTTGTCGTCACGCCCTGAGTCCGACTTCGTAGAGTGGCTGAAGACCTTTGCGTTTTATAGTTAAATACCTGCCTTTCTCGATAGTCCGTTGTGCTTGTTGAGACACCTTTCAGCGCAAACAGTATCTTGACCCTCCTCTCCCAAAACGCTGATATAGTACGATAGGTTTTTATTAAAGTAAGTACTGAACATCTCAGTCATTCAGTAGCAATTCGAAAGGAGACTCCGTAGACCTCAAGGCAAAACGCAGACAAGTATCACTGAACGTACACACCCGCTCTCTTCCTGTCAAGATACTCACCAGCATTCATCGCCTTCCACCTCCTCGGCACCTCCTCACTCCAACAACCCGGTAGAGCCTCAACGACAGTCCCTGGGTCCGGGGACGCGAAAAACGGAACGCTGTATCTTTCCGGCGTCATCTCATCATCCTCGCCAGTCTTTGAACCCTCAGGTCCTACGACCCTGTGCACCACACTCTTCCAACGCCCATTACCCCATCTCATGAGCAGGTAGCCCACATTCACAACCACGGTCCCCGCCATCGGCTTCACCTTTCTAAAGCGGCCCTCTTTTTCAACCGCGGCACTCGTCTCCCCGTTCGCGCAAGAGTCTGGCTCCGCAACCTCTAGGCCCCCTACATTGTCTTGAAAAAGCAGCGTCAGGGTGCCGAAATCGGAGTGTGCAGGCATGCGAGCACGGGCACCAGAGCATATATCCCTCACCGGCAGCGAGGGGTAACGCAACAAACTCATCTTGAACCTGCCTTCGCTATGGACCCGCGCCAGCATATCTGCAGGAGGGAGGTTCAACGCCAAGGACAGCGCATCGAGCAAGTGCCGCACAAGTACCTCACACTGCCGAAAATATAACTCCATGAACGCGCGGAAGCCCGGCAGCGATGCCTCGGACGGCCAGAGATTGGGCTGGTCTTCCCCATCATCCGGGTTGCCCATGTCGAAACTTTCCTTGACGCAGACGCGCTCGCGCACTTTTTCGCGTCCGACGCCGACGTAGCCGCGGTCGAGCGAGCGATCGGGTGGTCGTTGGATTCCATTCTTTTGGATTTCAGAAAGGGCGAAGAAGCGTTTACTCTGTACTCAACGCCGGGACTCAGCTCGGCTCGTCGGCTCACGTTGAGCACGAGGGGAAGGGAGAGAGGACCCATGCAAAACACTCATCAATGACGTCCCCATCTATGCCATGATTACTCAAGTATACGAAGCCGTGAGAGCTAAACGCCGCATCGATACTCGAGGCAACGTGCCGTCGCTCGCTCATTCGCTGAACCGTTGAGGAATCGGTCAAAGTCTATCCGGGGAATTTGCGGAGCAGTGTTCCCGTCGAGAACTCCATTTTGCATATTGAACTCACAGATACCGCGTACCTCCGACTTTTGAATGAAGGAAAATAGCTGAGAAAGGCTGTATTGCAGTGACCCTCGGCATAAAGGTCTCGGCGCAGCTACTAGGAAAGGGAATGGGGGGACGTGGTGTACGATAAGGTGACTTTTGTCTACCGCGATGCACGGCTGATATGCTTTCGGTATGGACGCAGCTGTTCGAATGTGGTTAGGGAGACGCCCTCAGATATAGTAATTACACCCACACACTCACCGAAAATCCCAAGAAAGGCTAGTCAAGGCCTAATGTGAAGATGAGCCTATCGCGGTACTATGTTCCAGGAGCCGAGGGGAATTTCGGGCACCTCTGCAGGAACTGATGTAGGCATGGAGACCCTACGCGTAGCCTAAAACTGAACCCTAAGTAAGCGCATTGTCTCGGGAGTATTCGAGGACTATGTATATCCGAGATCTTAGGTAAGGGAGTCTTGGCGAAAGTGCATTTCTGCACTCCCCGGTCATAACCAGGAACATCCATTGAATTTATCATACAGAAACTCATCATTCAATAGATGAATACTTCAATGCGAAGCAGCAAAGCCCAGTCAACGGCGACGTCCCAGAGCTTTACCGTCAGCAGATTTTACGGGACTCGGCAAGAGTCTTTGAAGATGACAAAGGTAGCGTTGACTTGATATCATGGCCCAAGAATGCCAAAGGAGGGCTTCGTCCTGTCGTACCCTCACATAGCAGATAGTAATAGCAAGCAGAGTTCGATTCGACTATCATCAATAATTCTGCAGCGTCGCTTATTTTGTGTAATCAGGTACGTAGTGTCGTGACACTGCCGTTTCGTTTGGATTAGGTATGACTCATGATTCGACGCAGCGCCTACAAGATATGGAGAGAAATTGTGTAGTGGGCTCTCAACTCCTATATGTCAATTTTGGGTCCTGAGAAAGGTTTTCAGCATCATCAGGCAGAAATATACATGGGACAATCTTTATATCACCAAAGATGTATTGTTCAACCTCCTTCATGTCAACCGTGTTTTTTTCCCGTTTCTGGACTGTGTTCAGGCTTTTGGATTCCGCAAAAAGACGGTCATGAGGTCTGGGAGGGTTGCCATCGAGCTTGTAACTGGGACCCCGACGGTACTCGGAAGATGGTGGGACATGGTGCTGAAACAAGCTCCCAGGACCTTTAAAAGGACATTCTTGGATGCTGATTGCTTTGGGTTTGATACAGAGATTGCCTGCACGTATCGGTATGTGATCAATAACGGGCGGACAGAAGGCTCTCCGTGGTCTGTTCGGCAAACAGCTGTTTATCAGTAGACCAAAATGAAGACTGGCTGCTCGGTATGGATCCAAATCCAGCCCAATGAGGCAGTATTCGAACTAAGTTCTATCTTACTTGAAGTAATCATCTTTATAGCTGGAGGGAGCGATTCAGTTGCACGGTTTCGAGCATCTCGCACGACTAAAAAGGGGTTCTCAACGGCAAGAACCCTTTTCCACGAAGATTTCATCAACTCAGGAGTAGAGAAAATATTGATCGAATTGGCTGATTGTGGGAATAGAAATATTGAAAGATCAGTGGCGCTGATTCGCCAGATTCTGGTGATTAATTTTGGAAAACGACTAAAGGCGAGTGAGATCGCCGCAGGGTTCAGACTCGTTTCTTTCGAAGCGTAGTGCCTGAATTTATCTACAACTTCTGATTCTATTAAATGGCGAATTGAGGACCCAGAACCTACCGCAGAATGGAACAGATTTCTCCATATGACCCATAATCTACAAGTAACTTCAAAAGACAATGCGACGGCGATTTGTACCCCTGATACGACGAGTGCGAACTTTTTTCCAGATCGTTATCAAGTTGAAACGCTTCTGGAGTCTATTAAAAGGCTGTCCAACTACATCGTAGCCTTGGACCCATCAGCCGACTTTACAACGGCAATATCATCGGATCTAAAGCAAGTCAACAACTTTCTAGACCTGAAACTCAACAACGATCGAAGGAGACGCGATTCAACAGCTCATGCAGAGGCCGATTCATCTGATACTACCAATGAGATAGTTGCGTCTGAGCATGTGAGAGAATTGAGTTGGGAAGGATCTACTTTGACTGTGCCAACGGCTAATGTGCGCAATGCTACTATATCGAAAGATGAGAGGTTGCTCGCTGTAGAGTATAACGGGCAAATTGTGACTTATGCTTTATCTTCAGGCGATTTGATTCGACAAATCCGAATACCGGACGAGTTGCATCCGGCTTCATGGAAGTGGTATGGTAGATACCCTCAGTTCGCCTTTTCATCTTGTCTGTTGAATGAGACACGTGTGTTCCCATAGGATAGACGGCGATGAAAACGAGTTCTCAATCCTTTTCCCACCGTTCACCGTCGTTCTGAACTTTTGTTGATGCCGATAGTTACTGGACTGGCGGCGATTTCCGCAGACTCGAGGTTTGTGGCTTTTGGCGTTATAAGGCGTCGCTCTACGTTATCCGACACATCCGAAGATTTGATACTTATTGTATCCCTCAAGAGAAATGGAGAGGTTGATGGTCACCGATCAGCAGCTTCCCAAATGGGCCACGATTTATTGTAACGAAAAACGGGACAAAGGCCCGCACAGATTCTGGACGGAATCATTCGACGTGACGATCAGATACCCGCGCCTGGCTTTTGCAGTCTGGGAGAGCCGTGGGGTGGCAGCACTATGGGAAACGTCAAAACGAACCTTGACCTTGCACGATCTACACTCTCAGAGCCATCTACTATCATTCGACCTTTTTCGCCATGATATATTGGGTTCGGGCATCGCAAAGACTGTTTTTTCCGCTGATATAAAAGTCACGGCAAGCCTGAGAATTCCTGCCAGAGTTGTCTTGGTTGAGTTCGGTTTGGGGAACGTGAAATCAACAGATGACGAGCTCGCAATTATAAATACGGAAACTAGCCAGATGATCTGCACTCTGAAAGGGGCTCACTTTGACGAATACTGGCTTTCAACTTCGGGACGGTATATCGTGACACGGAAAAAGGGAGAGCTCGGAGTTTTCCGAGTTCTGGAAAGCTGATGTCAAGGGCCGGTTTACAAGCTCCATTTGCACTCCGAGCTCGTTTCAGACACGTAGTCGTGACGAGAAAAGCGCAGGCGCCATCCATAATACACATGTTAGTCTCTTACGGGTGAACATCTCCTCCTCTGCTCTTCCGGCATCATGACAGCCTCACTACCTCTTTGGCCATCTTCCCGTGCTATTTGTCCGCAGATCTGCATATAGCCTCGATCTCGGAAACGCCAGCAGCGATCGCTGCGGTGAAATTATGGGTCCGTATTTCTGGACGGTCAACAATGAACAAGCGCGTTTTGAGGCATATTCAATAGATACGGATGAAGCTATAGCGGAAAATACGCACGTGCCGCTAGAGAAGTGCAGTCTCGATCTCAACACCCTTCATCTTAGCTTCCGCAGCAATGCCCACGACATCTCTCGGCGTTTCAGCCGCCTGATCCACAACCGCGACAGCAGAACCGTCAAGGTCTGATTTTCCCTCTTAGCGCAAGTCAGGCCCATCGCCGGCGGGCGCAGTGGGCCACCTGTCGCAGTTCGCATGCAAAGCTACAGCTGAACGTCAAGACTCCCCCATCGACATGATCTATCAGCGGAAAGAGAGGACTTACTGGCTGCATAGTAAGCATAGCTTTGCGCATTCCCCAACGAAAGAGCGGCGTTCAGTTCCCACGCTTCATTGACATCACGGACTTCGGGCTTAGGTCCTTGGACGGGGGGCTGGTGGGAATCGAGATAGTAGTGCACGATTTCCTCCAACAGGATCCACACTTGGCTTTCCATCAGGCGCTGCCCGGCGTAGTATGGCTCCAGCCTCCTGTTGCGCAGGAAAGCGGTGCCGGCACGGGTGAGGCGTGGGCAGGAATTCCTCAGTGACAATGCGGGACGGGAGTCGAAAAAGTCGGGGCAGATAATTATTACGGGCAAACCTTCAGCGATGAATGCGGCAGCCTGATCGGACTCTCGGGCCTTGCACGTTGCATAGGCATCTAGTGCGGGTGCGTTTGGGAATTCGAATCTCACGGGCGGGGTGTTTTCGTCCACGTAGACGAGGGTCGGACTGCCGCTGCTGACGGGGGGCATGGGGGGGTACATGGCGTTGCCGACGCTGACGTTTCGCAGGAGCTGGGCGACGAAGGGGGCGTTGGTTTTGTCCTTGAAGAAGATTCGGTAGGCTGCGCTGGGATGCGATGCGCTTTGCTCTGCGTCGGTGACGATGGCGGGGATTATGTCCCGTATCGCTTGGAGCAGGTCACCGAGTGCTTCGCCAATTGCGGTGCTTGGAACCGCGATTTCATAATTGCCGTTTGTTGCTCTTTTGAACGCTGTGCACGATGTCAGACTTCAGTCAGTACTCCGTAGTGAGGACGGCGTTACCTACGGGTTATTTCTTTCCTCGCTTGTGTGTCCTTGATTTGCGATGGAGTGTGTGCTGAAGCGATTGCGCTGAGAAGCAGAAGTTTTGTGAATAGCGTATAGTAATTCATCTTAAAATTCTGTCTAGACGTGCGAAAATGTGGTCTGGTGAGAAATTAGATATCTGTGCGGACCGGACACCTACGAGTCGCATGCGACGACTTGGGAAGTACACTAGACGTGGTCGCATGTCGCAAGCACCAGAAACAGACTTCTTCCGATATGCACAAATGCTTGAGAGTTGTGCTGCAATGTTGTATGAGTCGCGAAAAGTCGTCTTGGAGCCAAGCAACGCGTCTGGACGGCGGGTGAAGGGAGCGAATGTTTCTCACTTGGTTATACTGCCGCTTAAAGGAGGTAGAAGAACAAATATTAGCAGTAACAACATCCTCTTATTGTTATTCCGTCCCAAAGGTCTACTCTGCAATTGCGCCATACCCCTACCCCCTTAATCAAGCGAGCTTCATTCCTGCAACGTACGCGTACGAGTTCTCAGGGCCTCCTGGTCTGCATGGTGATGATCTATCATACACCTTCTGCGACTTTAGACCCGTCCCCGGCGTTAATACCACATTAGCGAAGATCCTGCAGAGACATCTAACGCGTTTCGCCGAGACGGGCCAGCCCAACGCTCCCACGTTGCCGTTGTTCAAAGGCTCGAGGTCGGGCTTGGTATAGAATTCCGGAAGCGATTTTGTGGGTCCGATGCCGGAAGTCATCGGAGTTATTCTGTACTCTGCTTCAGTTTTCTAATAGGACTGGTTATTTGTTAGTTGGAATTTCACGGCAAGTGCTTCGACAAGTACAGCACTGGAGTACTGATGATAGCTTTGTGCATGGCTCAGCGAACAATCAACCCCTATTGGATTGCAGAGATTCTCAGAGTACTGCTGAAGCGTGATTGATACCTGTTTAGTTGCTGTTGTCGATGCAGGGTCATACATATCATTGTATGCAGCCCCTGTGCCCCTCAAGCGTTCATTTACCCCTCACCGGCCCGGCCCGCCCCTATCACCCTCCCCGAGACCGGGCTGCCGCTTACCCTGTAGGCTGTATCGCCGACAACCTCTCTCCCGAGTCCTCAGTCACTTGATAAGAATCATCAGATGCTCTACGCAGAGAGAACAGTCTGAATTCGAATACGACATATATGCCCTATGTGATTTAGCTTATAAGACCTTCTAGTACAGACTAGAGGATGCACAAGAGCACATGGCCTCCACAGCGGCTGATAGATCACCCAACGCCCATAAATAGTGCCAGGCCATATCCACGGTCATTGAACTAGCATTTGGAATCTTCGACCGTCAAAATGGCCACCATGGCCAACTTCTATCAACATCCTCGTTCCATCATCCCCTCTCACCATGACACCTACCCTTACATCTCCCCCTCCAAATTTACAGGATCCCTCAAAGACAAAGTCGTTCTCGTGACTGGCGCGGGTCGAGGCATTGGCCGAGCATCAGCGCTCGCATTTGCCGCAGCTGGTGCAAATGTGGCTTGCATCTCACGTACGCACTCCGACACACTCTCTCTGGTCGAAGAGATCTCACAGAAAGGCTATCCTCGCGCCATTGCGATTGCAGCCGACGTCGCAGATGTGGACGCGCCGCGAAGGGTGTCGGAAGAGGTGGAGAAGGAGCTGGGCTCGGTCGACGTGTTGGTCAACAACGCAGGGATTTCGAGGATAAGTGACGTGGAGCATGAACAAGGCATGGAGACCGCAATGAAGGTTTTTGAGGTCAATGTGAGGGGAACTTTGGCCTTTGTTCACGCAGTGATACCGGGTATGATTGAGAAGAAGAACGGTGTCATCATCAACGTGAGATTCTTCTCACTAGTTGAACCTGCAGGGGCATTGGGAATTGACGAATTCATAGGTCGTCTCCGTCCTCGCCACTATATCCCTTCCCTACTTCTCCGCCTACAGCTCCGCGAAGGCATCTTTGATACGCGCTACACATATCATGGATCTCGAATTTCGACCCCATGGCATCTACTCCTATGCCGTACATCCGTGCATGAGTAAAGATACCACCTTGGCCCAAGGCGCGCTGAATCTAGAAGCTCATGAGAAGGTAGAGGGTGTGAAGAGGTTTCTGGAGGACTTTGTGCCTAGTATGACCGATACCGTACGCTTGCCTGCGGACACTTTTGTGGCCCTGGCGGCGGATCCGGATGCCAAGTACATGAGCGGGAAGTATATTGACGCGACACAGGATCTGGGAATGGTCCTGGAAGAGGCCAGGAAAGGCCCAGATAGCAGGATAGAAAGAGAAGGCTTGTACATTCTGAAGGTTGACACGCTATGAGAAGGCATCTATACAAGGAATTCCAATATCCCCAAGGCCTGGCGCTTAATACAGTCTTGCCGAAGCCACTCAGAATCGGCACTCTGCTCCTAGGATCGAGTACTCTCTTCTTCTCTCTGGTGCAGCCAGCGATAATCTCACCAAGCTGAACCTCACCAGGCTGGGCCTGAGCAGACCCAACCCAAAGCTCCCGTTCTCTATCGAAGCCGGCTTGAACGCTCCGTTGAGACGCCCTGAGATGCGTATTTCACCACCGCTCAGCGAAGTGACAGACTACGATCGTGGAAGGTCTTACAAGTACTCCAACATCTCCCTCAAATCAATCCAGGACCCATAAATGCCAACTATCCTCATAGTTTTACTTCCGCCAAACCTGCATCCCAAGCCGGTTTCCACCAAACCCACCTAAATAAAGGGGGAGCGGTGGTTAAAACTATTTTACTCATCTGCTTTACGACGATTTTGCGGGGCAACCCGCTAACGATATCTTGTGTATTTATATCATCGAATCAGCCACTTGGACAAACCAAGTGTCTCCCTCTTGTACCTTTCAATTTTTTGAATTTCCGGTATGAAAAGAAAAGTCAGAAATTCGAGCATGTCGTCAATCAAGCACGCAGTGGCTCCCGACCAAGGGGCATCGGGAATGCTGATGAGCAAGATGAGCTGTTCGGAGCATACCAAATCATCCACATTTCTCGTACCTGCGAACCGGAATGAATCCTCAAATGATGCCATGAAACTAAAACACAAGCAACACCCGTCCCAAACGCTCTTCGCTCCGTACAAGTCTACTTCCCCATCTCCTCCCTCTCCTGCATCCTCCTGAACCTCTCCATCTTCTCCGCCTGCTTCTGCCTTTCCACCTCGGCTTTCCACTGCCGATATTCCTCCTCTTCGTCCAGCGGCGCACTGGTCGCCGCCGAAGCAGCACCCAGGAGCTGCGGGGTGGCCGGCGGAGTCACGGTTTGTTTTGCCCCGGTGTCGCTTTCCCGGACACTCTCCCGGACACTTTCCCGGACACGTGCTCGCTCGCCCGTGGGACCCGGCCTCACGGCTCGCTGGTAGTTGTATTTTTTGCCTGACGGGGTATCCGTGCCGCGCTCAGGGTCGTACGTATCGCTGCGTATCTCTAGTACCTGCGCCTTTTGCTCGTGGGTCTGGCCGTGCATGACGCTTTGGAGGTAGTCGTCGAATTGGGCGCTCGTTTTGGCAACGGCTGAGAAATGCCGGTCTTCGAGCGCCGGCCTGAATGGTGGCTTGTCGCCCGTTTGTTCGCATTTTTGACACTTTTCTTGGAACTCGTACTCTGCCAGCGCGACGGCGGTCTGGAAAGCGTTGCGGATCTGACGGCCGTTCCATCGTTTGCCCTCTTTCCAGTGGTTCTTGGCGAATGTTTCGATTTCAGATCTTTCGACGTAGATATCGCGATTTGACTTGCTCAGCCGATCAAGATTCATCTTCCAGACGTCAAACGTCTGGCTTTCACTGAGTGGGGCGTAGTACAAGGAGATGTGTATGCGGCTCTTGAAGGCTTCGTCGAACGAGCCGATACGATTGGTGGTCAGGAACAGTATGCCGGAATAGTACTCAAGAGTTCGCAGGAAGACGGAGACGAGGGCGTTTCGATCAATGTTTTCTCCGCCCTTTTCTCGCTTTGCGAGGAAAACATCCGCTTCGTCCAGTAAGAGTACGCAGCCCCACTTGCGGGCTAGTAGGAATATAGCCTCGAGGTTTTTCTCAACGTCGTAAGCAGTCTGGCCAATATCACCGCACGTGATGGGGAACAAAGGTCTTCCAGTGTAAGATGCTACACTTTCCGCTGTCGATGTCTTGCCCACTCCAGGGACCCCATGAAGTAGGATGATCAAGCCCTTGCCTTTCCCACGGATGAGATCGAATTGTTGATTATGCTTGCTTGCGTTCCCAACGGGTTGGGGATTCAGTGTATGACTCGTTACCAAAGCCTTCACAATTCTCTTGTATTCATCCGGAATGACCAAGTCGTCGAAACCGGATTTCTGCCCTTCCAGCGCATCATTTTTCTTGATCTTTTGCAAAAGATCGATATTCAACGGTACTGTAGCCAAAAGTCAGCATCCCAGATCCTTTGTTGTTAGGACGATAGACATACCCCATTTACGGCTCCGTAACGAGAAGCCATGTACACGATACGGTAGAAGAATCAGTTGGTCTTCATTCAAAGTTTGGGAGACACCGCGAGATTCTAGAAACATCCCATGTGAATCGACGTTGAGGAATTTATCCATTTGAAGCTTGTCAAATGTCGTGTCATCGATGAGAGTGTTGTGATCTATGCTTAGACACGGCTCTGGATCTGTACACTCGTCCTCGTAGACCTCCCTATCATCGGCCCTGGTTGCTCCTTGAAGTCCTATCTGGGGTTTGTGGTTTGCATCGTTTGGTTGCCGATATGATTGAGTGATATCGACTATTACCTCACTTTCTATCTTAGCTCGGCGAACGGACATCAGCGTTTTGTTCTGGCATGAACAGCTTGACCTTTGCTTACCTCTTCCTGCGGCTCGCTGAGGCTCAATCCTTCATATGTTCTGTGCTTGAAATCACGATATTCAGCAAAGCGCTGTCCCCGATCAACTAATGATGATACAGATTCCTCTTCGTTCTCTACGTAGCTTATGGGATACACATCGAGTGTCGTGATCATCTTGTCTTCTTCGTACTCGAATATGCTGATTGTGTCCTGCACAGGACCAAATTTCTCGCCATCAAAATCAAATTTTACGCAGTCAATAATAAAAGGCGATACTTGGGAGTGCCCGTGGAAGATTGGTATCTCTTTTGCACCTTTCTTTCTACTTGTAAGATTTTTAGTCGTCAACAGTGGCCGACCACCGCTGACGTGAATGACTCGGTAGGCTTGACGGAGCTGTTTGGAAGTGACGACAAGGTCGCCCGGTTGAAATAGATGCCAAAGGTGCTCAAACCTGATCTTTGCAACTGCTCGGTCACGAATTGCGTTGTGTAGTTTCAGTAACGATCCTAAGTACCAATCAACTGTATTGACAAACAGCCCCAGGTGGTCTCTGGCATCCTTAAGGCATGTGCACATATACGAAAGTCTGTCCGAGACATTGCTCGCTTCTGATACCAGACCCGATTTTTCCGAAAAATTCGTATTGCGACGATCAACTGGAGACATGCCGGACAGACCGGGCCCAGCGTCAACATCATCTTCCAGCTCCTCGTCCAGGTCTTCTGGCAAGCTCTCTTCTACCTTCACATGGTGCTCCCTCAGAGCATCTCTTTTGAGCAACATATTGGAGACGTAGGTTTCCGACAATTCGACATCGATTCGTTTCGGCCCCAAAATGCGAACCACTTCACTGATGATATTGCTCAGGATACGAGATAAGTCTTTTGCCTCAATAGCATCCACGTTGATTTCGTTCAGAAGCTCCACAAATTTTCGAATTTGTTTCTCGTAAACAACAATATGCTTGAAAGGATAGATCCATACTTGTGGTTGTATTGCTTCACCACTCAGTAGCTCTATTAATATCGAGGGCCAGGGAGATTTGACCATGAGCCTTACAGTATCCAAGGGGCCTGGGCGTCGCCCGTCGCCTTCATGACCTTTCTTGTCGTAAATGGCACCGTGTTCAGTAGCCTGATGATTCACTCCTTGGCCTTGAATGCTGGGGTTAATCGTTTCAAACTGGATAGATGATTCTTCTACCGTAGTTGCGATGAGAATAGATGCTTTGTCCCACTTGCGAGGGTGATGACGGTTTTTCCAATCTTTCAAGCTAAGACGCATGACTTTCAATGGTAATGGGTTGGCACATGGTGAGTTGGAAGCTGGGGCATCATCATCATCATCATCATCATCATCATCATCACTATATAACAGGGAAATTAGAAAAAAAGAACCCCTTTTTCTGAAATTATAACATGGTGCGCAGAACTTGCCTTTCTTCACCGGGCCTCTCCTTAGAACCGAGCTCGTACTGTAACTCCAGTAGCTCCTTCTCTAAAGTACCGACCCGATTTTCTAGACCCTCGGTGTAGACTGCCGCCGCTCGTGCGTATTTGGTGTACTTTTTTTTGTGGCGTTCTGTGAGCGATAAACCGTGCCTTTTTCGGACAAATGCACGCTCATCCAGGACAGAACCAGAAATGCTGGCATCGTCTTTGATGTCGTCAGTAGACGCGTGGTCATCCTGGGTCGATGCTTGTACAGCTGCACTTGCAGCCTCTGGAAAGTCTGGAGCCAGGTCCAGCTTAGCACCGTCACGTGTGTGTACATCCTCCCCATTCCCTTCGTACTCCACGCGCTGAGAATGAACTTCAGTTGCTTGTACACGGGGTTCGGTGGTGTTCAGTGACGCAGCGCTAGGAGTTCTTTGAAGATTTTCAGATGCAAAATCATCAGCAGTCAAGTTTGGATCCATAACAACGTCTTCTTTTCTGGAGCGTCAGGAAAGGAACAACAGCTCCCTGACCTCCCACCAGTTAATCAGAGCTATAACCCACTATATGAGTCTGTCTTCGCGGGGCGTCCCGTGACAAGCTAATTCGTGTCAATCCAGTAACGCAGGGAGATCATGTGTACCGCAAGAACCTTGCATCGGATATCTCAGTAATAATAACTTTTTGTGGATTGAAATCTTGCGGCAAATGGCTGCTGTTAATTCATTGTGCTAGAAAAGACTCGCTGAAGCGTGAATTATAAGATAAGCTTGACTGAAAGAGACCGAACAGTTCCAAAAATAGATCCCAGCGATGCTTGAGCACATAGAATATAGGCTGAAAGAGGGTGTAATCCACTTTACAGGGCGGCCTATCGGTAAGGGCCATCGCAACTACCGTTTTGTCGATCAGTCTTGAAAAGGGTAATGCTGCGCCGAGCCTGCTTAGATGGTGGTCTCACTGCATCGTTTTCATGTCGGTTGCCGTCAAATTAGATGCGTCTGACTAGTTTGATTGGTCGGCACCCCACCTTTATGATTGGCTTGGACAAGGCTGTGCGAAGTGCAAGCTGCAAGTTCTGACGCCCAATTTTACTTGAGATACCAGAAAGTCTTATTTCCGGAATAGATCAGTCTTTCGGACTGTGTGCATTCGTAACACTCCGCTGTAACGATTATCATTTCCCGTGAGATTCCAATGGAAGATTCGAACGGCACTCTTCTCAGTACAGCCCCTGTGGGCTTCTCTATGAGCGTGACAAAGTATCCTGTAGTTGACGCAGGAAGATGGATGCAGAACCGGCTCGATGGTACAATCCATCCGGCTTTCAATACCGATGTTGATGGCCTTATTTACGACGGTGACAAAGAAAAATTTGCGCTGCTGGCGGACGACGCCCCGCTCGACTTGTACGTAAGAAAGCAGGAACATCAATGTAACAGCACACTAAATTTCCCAAGGATTACTATATATAAGCAAGCTGAGATCCAGAAGCGAGCATTCATTACAACGGTCACAAGGTACAATGCAGATGCCAAAGAAAGTGGATCCATGCAAATGGACCCCAGTGCACACTACACTTGGAGCGATGTCTTGTCCGCGCAACAAAATTTCTCTCGAGAACGCGAGAATGGAACATCAAGAGGTATCAAGGGTTTCGTGTACAAAAATCTGCGAAAATTCGGAGATAATAGCGAAACCTTTCAGTCCTGGCTTAAGTTGTTGCCAACAGAATCTCAATATCTTTCTGTGCTCTGTGGAGGTCTAAAGTTGATCCTCGGTGCAGCACACCAAATGTCAGAGATTCGCGAGAATGTTCGAGACTTCATTGATGACCTCCCATCGAGACTGTCCAAGACAAAGGAATTTATCGACATCTTTGAAGCATCCCCGGAGCTGCATCAGTGTAGTGCCGACCTTTATTGTGCTATACTGAGTACGCTGGAAGACGTTGTTCAGACCTATCACAAGCACGTTGCACGTAAGCGTTACACAGATGCTCTCGGGCTGGTAGGTCGGCTGACTCACCGTAGATAGATCTGCCTCCGCATTTTTCAAACAAAAAGGGAGTGGGAAAGAGCTTCAAGACAAAATCAAACATGTGCAGGACTGCGGGGACAGGCTTGTAGCCCGGGCGAACATTTGCTCTATGCAGAATCAAAAACGCCTGCTTGATGGAGAGAAAGACCTGACAAGATTGTTCGTGACATCGACGAGGAAGCAGGACCTTGGTTTTACGACGGTTGTTCTTCAGAATAATGAGTTGAAGGAAAAACTGCAATCCCAGCAAAATTTGCTGGAAGGCCAAGCAAACCTGCTTAACCAAGTGTTGAGCACTTTGAAGGCGACTTCCTTTCGTACACTCAGTGAAATACCCAGGCTCATGTACCTTGAAGGCGAAGATTCATTTGACGGATATCAGACCCCTCGAGACCGCTCTCCATCCCCGGGCGCAGATCAGAACCAAGAGAGAATCCGCCAGTGGCTCGGCGACCTCTTGAGAATCCTTCGAGTTGATGGCGAAGCTGAAACCGCAACCAGAGACGCCTCCATTCTTCTACATATAGTTGACAATCTGAGCTCGGGCTCACAGGATCGCGCAGTAGCACTGATCACGTCACCGGTCCTGCAGGAATGGTTGACAAGTACCGTATCGCTTTCTCTTATTGCGAATGGGCAAATGTTTTCCAGCGAGGAGGAAATCCGGCAGTCGCCCCTTTCCTACTTCTGCGCCAAGCTTGTAGATAGCATCCTCCCGCCGAGTACGTCTGGACAGATGCCGAAAAACAGTACTGTCTTTGCGGTCCGCTGGTTCTGCGGGGAGCACACTAATTTTTACGACTATGGTCCGGGAAAAACAGACTATGATGCTCATCCACCGGGGATGTTGAGCAACATGCTTGTGCAGCTCATCGTACAGCTTCTTCAGTGTCCTTTCGTACCGCAGCTCGACGATCTGTTGGTTCCAAAGAATGATCCACAGCTCTTCGAGCTCTGTGATATCTTCAAATTGTTGGTGGATGCGCTGCCGAGGGGATCGATACTGTTCATTATCATCGATGGGATCTCCTACTATGAAGACGAGGAGCGCCGAGAGGAATGCATGGAAGTGCTGTCAACGTTGATAGAGATGACACGTGGGGGGCCAAAATCTGCATCAAAATGCCTGATAAAACTGCTAGTAACGTCTCCACTGAGGTCCCACTGTGTCCAAGGATTGTTCGAGGATTCAGAGGTCCTGGATCTGGATGAATACATACCTCCGAATGGAGGCTTCACGGCCTTGCAGTGGGATGTAGGTATTGGAAGAGTGGTGGTCGATGCTTAGAGTATGCTGCTCGTTCGGCGTGGTTGAAAATGGATGTTTTTATGCGGTGCTGCAATATTTGAAGGAAACAAAGTTTCGCGGAAGGTGCCAAGAAGGCTGCTAGCGGCCCTGTTCGTTATCAATCGCTATAGCACGAAGTATCAAGACGATTATTCTTTCACCATATTCCTGCTTGATCATCATTATCAAGTGTCCCGAGCTTCTTCTTAGACCCCACGCTATGTGAGCCTTGTCTTCCACATGCCGCGCCCATCGGTCGTGATAGCAGAGAGAGGTAGAGCAATGGGGATTGTACTCGAGGATGGTCATCTTCTCGTTCGAGACTTACGGTTACAGTAGTCTTTTCTTATGAGAAGTGAAGAGAGATGGAAAGATGCACTAAACCTTCCCTTCACTACAATACCTATACCTATGGCACTAAGACCACCACCTTCCCTACCGCCCTGTTCTCCTCCATATACTCATGCGCGGCCCCTATCTCCTCCAACCCATCTGTAAAAATCCGATCCAGGAAGACTTCCCGCCGCCACGTCCCACCACCACCCTTCACCTCCTCCTCCTCCACTTTACGTATCACGCTCTCCATCGCCGCCGGCACCTTCTTCATCCCTTCCGCGTCCTCCGAACCGATGCTGTAGAACGTCAACTTCCGCGTCAAGGGGATCTGCGACGGCTTAAAGTCCGGCACGCTCCAGATCTTGGACAGCACGCCCGGCACGACGGCCGTGCCGTGACGGGCGAGGTGGGGCAGGTCGAGGGCGAGGAGGTGGTCCGGGCCGACGAGCTCGAGGACGCAGTCGACGCCCCTGGGGTACAGCTTCGCGAGCGAGGGGGCGAGGTCGGATTCCAAGAGGGCGTGGTCGGCGCCGGCGGCTTCCAGCTTGGCGATCTTGGACTGCTGGCGCGTCGTGGCGATGACGGTGCAGGCGTGGCGTTTGGCTAGGAGGATGGCCCAGACGCCGACGCTGCTGGTGCCGCCGTGCACGAGGAGGGTGGAACGCGGGCGCAGCTGCGCGGCTTCGAAGAGGGAGCCCCAGGCTGTGTACATGCTCATGAAGATGCTGCCAAGGACCTCCCAAGGGAGCGAGGTGGGGGGGATGGGGAAGCACCGGCTCCCGTGGCAGATGGTGTATTGGGCGTAAGCGCCATCGTGGGCTTTGCCGCCGCCGTAGACCCAGCCGGCGACGCGGTCGTTGGGTTTGAAGGGGGTGGAGGCGCCGGCGGTTTCGATGATGCCGACGAATTCTTCGCCGAGGATCTTTTGGAGAAGCGGCCGTTAGTCGGATCGGTTGGCATGTTGCGCGGGGTAAGTGGGGTCAGGTGCTGAGGCTGCTCAAATTTACCTTTGGCGGATCTTGGTGGTATTCGGATTTGAACATGTTAAATTCTCCCAGTCCAGGGACATCACCGTTACGTCCGCGGAGCTCGGCCCTGTTGAGGCCAGTGGCTTTGACGCGGACGAGGACCCAGTCTTCGGATGGTAGGGTAGGCTTGGGGTAAGCGTGGTCGAGGGTGAAGCATGCGGAGGGAGGGTGGGCGCCGGGGGATGTGAGGACGGCGGCGGTCATGGTGCCGGAGGGTTTGTTAGACCAGGACGGCATGGTTGAAGCGGTGGTGCTGTAGAAGGTTGGGTTGCTTGGTGGGGCGATGCCAGTTTGTAGGTATCACCAAGGATTATGCGAGCCAGTGGATTGAGTCTTCTCACCTTGTGCACTCTCATGTTTGGGTTCCATGCGCGGTGATGTCAGTTACCTCGCATATGCATAGGTGAAAATGCGAATGGAATGGAATTGTCAAAGATTAGGGCTAGGGCAACGAGGACTCTGTCATGTGATACCAGTAGGATTGACTACTTTACCGTTATTATAATAAGCTCTTTGTCTGCCATAGAGGCGATGCTTATGACACGGAGACGTTGGTTGCGAAAGGCGCGGATCTCGTTGAAGATGTTATGAAGACCAATGTCCGTACTCCCGCTGGGGCTTGTCTAATCATTAACAAGTCTGCTCTGCTACAAAACATAGCTGATAGAGACCACTGCATGCAGTATATGCTGGCTGTCACGCTTGTGATGGGGGATATATCTGAGTACGCTAATTCCCGCGACAACAGCGTGTGGGCGGTAGTTTAGTAAATGTCAGATCTCCAAGCGAAGATCGAGCTTTTTGCTAAGGGTTGTCGCGGCAACGAAATCTAACGGTAGTCTATCATGGTAGGAAGGACTGCTGCTCTAAATCAACTGAGGAAAACCCATGACCTTATAGACATCAGGTTGAAAGGTTTGATTGACTGATCCAGTATGGCGGTCCCACAGCACCTTTTCACACAAGCACAAAAAGTGTTCAACACGATCATGAACCAGAGCGAGACATCGCCTTTCAATACTCCTCCAGGACAAAGCTCAGGAACAAGCTATAAACCTCTCACTCTACTTAAGTGCGCGTATAAACAGGTCGAGTTCAAAGACCGATTCTTGGGGTATATGTTCCGTTCAATCCACGACTTAGAGGGCCTTACGTCGCCCCAGGGTCCTGACTTCGATATTGCCCGCGTTCTTGAGGAATATCACCCAGAATTCAACAACTACGAAGAAACCCTCTCGAAAATAGGCGAGAACTTCTACAAGACTTTTGTCATCACTTGTAAGTTCTTACCTTCTGATGTTTGTATGGGTAAACCCCTATGGGATGGCTCTTTATTCGATTTTATCTCTTTCAGAGCCATAGACGTTTTTTTCCGCCCGCCCGCACCTGTATAGAGCCTCACTTTCACTCCAGGTCTATGCCACCTAGGCATAGGAATTTGTCTTGCACTGGAGGACCTCTTCTGGGTGCTTGCTACCCCAGAAAGCCTGCCGCACTGGCGTTGGACCCGCCCAAGCATCTATCTACCTAGCTACTGTGCCTCTGTGTCATTATTTGCGTATGGCTTCATTCTCGGAGTGGATGAGAACACTAAGCTAAGATGAAAATCGCAGTCAAGGCGGGCGGAAAAACGCCTTACTCTAGTATTACGACCTCTCCTGATCTTTCCGGCGAAAGCATGGAGGCGGCGTCAAGTGCACCACGAGATGCGAGTGTCGGGAAGCAATGTCGTGAGCGCGACGGCTACAGATGTGTGATCTCGAATATACACGACGTCAAGGAAGGTACACAACGGTTTAAAGACGCTCAGGCGAAGGGTATAGCACCTAAAGATGTCGATGGGGAATCCCTGTCGTCAGATGTAGGTTTTGAGCATTTAGATGTCGCACATATTATTCCTTGGAGCCTTGGCGACCTGTCGGTAAGACGTCTCTACTACCTCTACAAGGAAAAGTTCGAGACTTAACAGTTATATAGGGACCCAACAAAGAGGCCAAGACAATCACACGAGGGATCCTTCAGATGTTCGGTTCGACAATTGAGACTATAATACGCCAAGAAGAAATCGATACTCCAGGAAACACGATGCTCCTCAATAAAGGCCTTCATAATTACTTTAGGGATTTCGGGATTTATTTTGAACATTTAGAAGGAAATCAATATGAGGTCAAGTCCTGGAACGAGTTTATAAAGCCAAAAATACTACCGCGTAAAGTCACTCTCGGACAGCACGGGAGTAGTACGACCACATTACCACTACAAGGCCTTCTGAAGACTCATAAGGCTATTGGCGAGATCTTGCACGTGAGCGGGGCCGCTGAAGCTGTTGACCGACTACTCCGAGAGCTGGACGAGGAGACTATAGACGCAGGTGGTAGCACATCGTTGGGCGATCTGGTGGGATTGCAATTGTCCCGGACCGGTAACATCTAAGTACTTTGACATGCAAGGGTATCATCTAGAGGGCTCGAAGCCACTCGCAACAGTGGGACTGTTGGTCAGTGAGTCTCATGACCTAGCCGCTGTTTCATGGATATTTATCCATTTGCGCCCATGCGGGGGACACTTGTGGCCTGGCAGCACTATATGTATGGGTCTCCCACCAGCAGATGGCTCAACATTCGATTCATTCTCCTTAAGAGCCATGGCATTCTGTGGGTTTTGATGGCTTTTAGCGATCAGTGTCAGGCATGGATGGATAGTCAGCCGCTGTGTCATGAGGGACTTGTAGCTAGGTCTTCATTCCTTGCCATGGTCAGTCACTGTGCCTGAGACTGATCTTCGCGACTCCACACGAATGAAAACTTCATTTCATTTTTACAACATCGTTTATTGAAAGCCGGAATGCCTGCCCATAAAGCTGAGCCGCTTAGAAAGCCCCATCAAGCTGTCACCGTAACAGTCATCGCATTCGACCGAATATCGAGCTTCCTCGTCGCCTTGTACTTGAACGTCCCAACATGCGAAGGGTAAATTGTCGCCTTGCCTTTTGCGTCCGTCTTCACGCCCGCCACGATCGCATTCTGGGTTCGATTTCCCGTCCTGCCATCGATGACCGTCACCGTAAAACTCTTACCTTTCTTCACCGTCACGGCGGTGGGCGTCAGTTTCAAAAAGGAGATTTCCGGGTTCGTGTCATCGTTCCAGCTCGCGCCCACCTGCATAAACGCCCACAGGACTTCATCGCCCGGATTCAGCAGCTGCTGGCATCCGCTGAGCCATAAGCCCCACCCAAACGTGCTGACTTGGTAATTGACGACCATGCCCCAGTATTGGTAGATATCGCCGTCCCCCCAATTCATCGTCGTCGCGATTCGCGTGATGTCGAAGTCGTTGGTGTCATTATCATAGTTGCCGTCATAGGTGAAGCCGCGGGCTTTTGCGGCCGCGTCGAGCGCATCGGTAGGAGTGTTGCCGGGCGGTTTCCCGGGGTTAACACCTGGTGGCAATCCGTTCTGGCCGTTGCAGGGGGTTGAACCTTTGTATCCGCCTTCACCGGCGGTGATGTTGCGTGGACCCGATGTTATGGGCCCCTCGTAAATGGTGGTGAGGTTGGTCTCGATGCGGAGGTTGACTGTGTTGTCGCTGAAGACGGATTCAGAACTTGGACGGGGTTGCACAGGTCACTGGCGAGACGAATACGTACCCTGGCGCTGCGTATGGAGTGGTTGTTGCTAGGAAAGCGCTTAAGTACACAAAAAGGTCGTAAGGAAGCATTGCGCGTCAGTGTATGGACTGTTGAAGGATTATTGTTTGATGTCGTAATGTGTCTTATTATCTCAGTGGTCTAGAGATGAAGACAGAGCAAGTGATCTCGCAGCTTAAGTACCATTCTAGATCCATACCTCAGCGGCAGACGAGCTTTGCCAAAGGGCTATCTTAGTGGTTGATTGGTGCTCGACGGTGAGATTACTCAACAAGCCAGATGGGGAGTGAACCCGTATGTAAAGGATGCAGTCAAACCAGCCATTGCTTGGCGCGGGTTGTGGTTGGTTGATAGTGGAATATTAGACGAGCCTGCAGCGATCCCATCCTCAGTCAGACCTTTTCCGGTAAGGGATTGGCAAGGAATAGCATTTCCAAAAGGTACAAAATCAAAAAATCAGAGAATCGAGGAAAAAAGAACAACAAGCAGGATTGTCTTCTAGTAAACACTATTGGTTCTGATGGCTAAGTGCTGTGAGGTAGAGCGCACTAATGCACGAACTTTCCTTGGCTCTGGGATAACGTTCAGCGAATATTGGAGCGACTGACTTGGGGGTAACGCATGAAGTTCCTTTGATGCGCGGAATCCTAACTGATTGTTACAGAGACTTTCACGTGATTGGCATACGCTCGAAGACCAAGCTTACAGCCAGAGTCGACCGACGAACAATTAATGGGCTATCGAGCATGTTATTGCTGGGGGCGGCCGAGGCTCAATCCTGGTTTCGCCGTGGAGCAGCCCGAGTCGAGGTATCACTGAGAATCAACAATAGCAACATTTTAGGAAACCGAACCTCACGAGAAAGCCAATCTCAACCTGACGATATGTTGTGGGTGCTATGTTGGTTCGGCGGTTGTTATGAGAACCCACAACTAAGCGACATACAACATGTTTTGCAATTGCAGCAAGAAATGGGCGCCAGTCTCTTTGCCTTGGTGAGTGGAATTGCTTGAAAATGCTCTTGAAATGCCTTCTACTTCGCAATTCAGTTTCTGCAATAGACCGGACGACTTTGCTGTCAGGAAAGACCCCCCATCTTTGGCCCAATCGCACCCATACCACGATGCGACCCCACCACACCCAATGATAAGTGATATGCTACAACTCTGATTTGCTACAGCCCGTGGCAGCACCACAGAAAAAGCTTTCCACAATGACAGCCGCCACACAAGGGCGCAGAGTGGGCGCCTTCTCCACAGGAGCGGGCCTCGCCTATTTTGACCCAAATCTATGAGCATCTTGCAACGCTTGCCCACTTTCGCAACGCCTGCACTACAAACGTCAATTGAGCGACCCCACATGATTTTGACCTTCGTGACACTCGGCTATCGGGTGTTCTTTTCACTATAGTACTGGGAAATACACACAGACACACACACACACACAATCACACACACACTCGACCACGCCTACGAAAATCTAGCCAGAACATGAAACTCCATTGGCGATACCCCCCAGCGCTATACGAGCTTCACGTCTTCTAGTGGAATATGTTCTGTCCCGCGACCCATGACTTTGGTGGCCAGACAGACACTATGTTTGGCTTGCTTCCATCTACCGCATGCTCCAGCTTCCATCACATGTGGTAACAGAGTCCTACAGCGTCTCTAATCATCTTTGTATCCCTCCTGATCTCTCCCTGCACAATGCGGATGACTTGTTCTTGTGTCATCAGGAGCGGCAAGTTATCGACAATAAAGTGACAGGAGCAAGGCTTGCTTGTCCGGTGAAACCTTTGCGAATTCGGCAGGCACGTCCATTGTCTTTGCCTAGATGAGAAGTATCAACGGCCAATTGCACATGAGATCTCGAACAGGAAAGACACTCAGGCTTTCTACGGCTGCTATATTAAACTCGTAGAGCTTGTTGAGGTTGATACTCGCATAGGGCTCAGTAATGTGTTGTTGTGTATGCTCTGGGTAAGACAAACAGTGATCCTGTGCTGCATTTAATCCTTCGCCAGTATCCGCACGTACAGCATCGGTAATTACCGCACCGATTGCCTCGTCGTCTCTGACAGTGTGTTAATCCCCCGCGTCCGGGTCTTTTTCTCCTTCTTCTTCGGGTCACAGCGATGATTTCGACGTTTATTGCTCGTGACCCTTTTGGTCTCTCCCTCCATTGACAGATTAGAAGGATTTTTGCCAGAACCAATATTTTCGAGCTCCATAGCATTTAGGGGGTTTTGATGAAATGGTATTTACAAAGGAAGGGTGAGACTTTAAGAAGGTGAGCATGAGGCAAGCTGGAGCTGCTGGGTGGCAAAGTCTTAACGAGCAAGATTTCCTGCACTCCTGAGGTCTTTCTTCATATTTGTCCTTTGGCATAGCCTTTGTGGCACTGATTTGGATATCACGTCCAGGCTTCCCAGACTCATTTGCTGATAGTGCTAGTGAGAATACAGGATTCCTGCTGGTGGATGATTTAGTATTGGGCAGGCGTTTAGGTGGGGTAATATGACCCGTGCCCCCAACTACCGTCTCAAGCGGTCCACCTGCATACACGCAGCATTCGCAGATGCGCGAATGCAAAACGTGGCCCAATAGCGAGCACCGCCACCACACCCCTTCCCCACCCATTATCGACGATCATAATTAAAGCAGACTATATTCCGTAAAAGAATGTCAAAGTCGACACGGAAGCCTCGCAGCTCCTATACTGAGTATGAAGCCCTCCAGAGGCGGAGAGGAAGTTGCATTAACAGAGACATAAATTAATTGTGTTCGGTACCGACATGCGGAAGGAATTCCAGCTCAACTAAGCTATGATTGGTTTGAGAAAGCGTGGGCCAATACTGCATAATGCTGCACACTTCTGAGGAAGCAGAAAATGAGGCGTTTAGCGCCCTTGGACGGCGCGTTACCTACTGCGTGCGGAGAAGTATCAGAACCCTCGGATTTCTAAGGTGCGGGAACCTATGCGCAGCCGATCCGGACAGGGACGGGATGGCTATCCGTTTCCCAGAAAGCACCTCTTGTTGTGGAAAGCAACCCATGCAATTAACCTGTTCTTACCCATGCCTGTGGCCAAGCCTTCCCTATGGATTTGGAAGCAGTCTCTTATTCGCCATCAGCTGTGATGACTGGGGCCCCACAATCTCTACCGGGCCATTGCGGTGTAATCTGAAGGATTTTCTATGTTGTCACTGGTCTCCGCTGTTTACAGACGACTGGCGCGTTGAAGACTAGGCTTGAGAAGCTGTCCGCCTCATCCACAGCACCGTTATCGCGCGAGTGAGCGCCTCCATTCAGGAATTAATGATGTGTTCGTATGCGATTGATCCATTTTCAGTCCAATTCAACCTACCTACCTATCTCGTCCCGTTGATCGCACCCTTCAAGAGCTAAGAATCGAGATTGATGGATATCCGCGAACAACAGCGAGAGGCTTGGAGGACCTTATGTTTTCATAAACGTCGATGAAGATGATTGGGCTGTCGACCCCGCTTTTCGCAACAAATCCCATGTCACTCTGGCATCGCTTTCCCGCAAAGTACGTGAAGATAGGATACTCTATGGGGAGAAAAAGCTTTGCTGCCTAACGGCACTTTCACCTTCACTACACTGTCTAATTTCCTAACACAGAGTTTAACAATTCTTCCAAGCCTTCGTTGAGTGGCTTCAGGGAAATGGTTTGCAATAAACGCACTACCTCAAGGGCCTAGTTCGTGTTCCACCAGCTGCTCCGCCAACTCTCAACTCTCGGAGCTAGCTTTGTTCTGGGTTCAGAGGAGCAGGCTCGCCTAGCACATCTTAGAGATTGCCCGCGTCTGGACCCACCCAGGGATGCCAGTGGCGAACTGCAGGAAAGGCTATTTCGTAACACTCAGCATCACAAGACCCGATACTACTTATACAACCATCATTCAGCTAGCGTCGTCAACGACCTGCACAACAGCTACACCAATTGGGAAACAAGGTTTTGTGACTACAACCCGGACTTCAGCGCCTGTCACCAATCAGACGCCAGTCTCTAACAATCATGGTAACACCTCATCTACAACGACTGGGGTTATCGTCGGATTGACTATCTTGGGGATTCTACTGCTGCTTGCCATTTGCTGTATCCCGAGGAAGCACGGAAAGCGTCCGCCACGGCCAATAGCAGGCCCCCCCGGCCCCCCTGGTCCCGCAGGTCCCGCGGGGCCAGGTGGAGGACAAGGAGCACCAGGTATCCGCGGTCAGCCAGGTCCACCGGGAGCCCAAGGTAATCCTGGGCCACGCGGGGCAGCGGGAGCACAGGGGGCAGCGGGCGCACAAGGGGCAGCGGGCGCACAAGGGGCAGCGGGACCAGCGGGACCACAAGGGGTAGCTGGAGCACCAGGGCCAGCGGGACTAGCGGGGGCAGCGGGACCAGCGGGACCAGCGGGAGTAGCAGGACCAGCGGGACCAGCAGGGGCAGTTGCATATCAAGGACTGCAAGGTCCGCCGGGTCCGCCGGGTCCGCGAGGTCCTCAAGGGGTCCAAGGTGTGCAAGGCGCTCAAGGAGTCCAAGGGGTGCAGGGGGTCCAAGGGTAACAAGCCTGACGGGAGTTTTATCGAACCTGTTGTCTTTAGCGATAGAGCCATCCTATGTCTAAATTTGCTAGCACCAGGCTCACGCGCTTCAGGTCAAGCTATTATTGATGCTTCTTTGTACACATCTCATGAAATGGAAATATAAAGAGCCGTGGATTCTTCTGCGTCATTTATTACTATGTGAATGGTTAAGCTTTACACTTGCCACAAAAATGAGTCCCTTACCTTCGACAACGGAGATTCAAATCGCGTGAGCAAGAGACCCCGTACCGTCCGCGTATTAGCCGTATCCGCCGACTCCGCCGACTCGAATGTCCGAGTTGTAGAGGGGGGCGGTGCCCCAGAAACTCATTTTCAAGAATCCGAGGCACCAGCCCTTTGACTTCCCCCCCCCCCCCTGTGCCTAGCCAC